>SNQJ01S0050524.1:132671-142916 GCA_010110895.2 Picea sitchensis
TTGTTGATTCAAAATGGTGGCTAATACTTCTGAGGCTTTGATACTTGATAGATTCTGATGATACAAGGCTTGAAACTTCTCCAACTCTTTCCTAGTTTTCACTACTTCTTCTTCTAGAGCTTTACATCTTGCCTTCCCTATGTTGCAGTTCTAGGATCCAATGATCTTACATCTGTCAATAGCCTCTATGAATAGTCTTCATGCCACTGGAAGATGCCTCAAGACTCTTCATCCTCTTTGGCGATCACCCTGAAGTCTCTTCGAGTCCTCTGATATAAACCATTAGTTGTTTCTAGCAGTTACACTATGAACCTCCAAGAATTGTAACTGATCGATTAAATGTGAAGAGCAACATTATCCCTTCAATCAGATTTCTAGGTATCCAACACCGTTGGTTCATAAATGATGGGTCTCGTGCTTATTTCTCCATTTCGTAATTCAACATTTCGGCATTTCGGCATTCCTATGGTGAGGCATCTCAACACTCCAAATCATGATCTCCGAAATGGAGATTATCTTCATGATACCTCCTCCCTTGAGCCTTATTCGATGTGACCATAGGTTATGACCAGGGGCCAATTCTGAACATGCATTTCACATTTCGCATTTCGGGGATTCTGTGATGAGTCGTCTCAACTCTCCATGTCCCAAAATCTGAAATGGAGCTTGTCTCTTCAAGCTCTTCTCTACAACTCTTCAACAATGTGACCACTGGTGGTGACCAAGCACTTATCCATAAAACACTTTCGCAATTTCACATTTTGGCATTTCTACTATGAAGGGTCTCGAAACTCCAAGTCGCAATCACCGAAATGGAGCTTGGTTGCACTAGCTCCTTCCTCCATCTTCCGCAGATGTGACCACTGGTTGTGACCACAATCTTATTCTAAAATGCATTTCGGTGTTTCGTCATTTCGGCATTCCTGTGGTGAAGTGTTTCAACACTCCAACTCTTAGTATCCAAAACCTACACCAAAAGGTGTTTTTCTCATTTTCTCATTTCAACATTCCGACCTTCCTTGCGATGAAGTGTTTTGACACTCCAACTCCTGGTATCCAAAACCTACACCAAAAGGTGTTTTTCAAATTTCGGCATTTCAGCATTTCGACATTCCTTGTGATGAAATGTTTCGACACTCCAACTCCTGGTATCCGAAACCTACACCAAAAGGTGTTTTTCGCATTTCCACATTTCGACATTCTGACCTTCCTTGTGATGAGATATCTTGATGCTCCATGTCATGATCCCCAAAATGATCTGAAGGTATTTCAGTGTTTAGCATTTCATGACTTTGGGACTCCTATGATGAAGAGTCTCGACTCTTGACTCCTCCAACTCCCGATATCCAAAACTTCGAAATGGAGTCTTTGTTGATGTGCCTATTTCAGGATTTTGGAGTTTCACATTTCTCAAGTTCCTTCCGTGAGTTTCTTCCTTGACTCCTCTAGCTCCCGGTATCCAAAACTCCAAAATGAAGTTTACACTTCTAATCTTGCCATGCGATCATCGTTGCGCTATTGGTATTGCCACTTTCTCTTGTTTGTCATCGTCGAGCTGAGCTTGCCATCAATGACAAACAAATACTCTTCCTTCTGTCTACCTATTCTTTCCATCAAATGAACTAGCACACTCTTGCACTCTGCGTGCACCTCTGCACTATCTCTTCTGGTCTTCACAAGCTTGCTTTGTTATGTCTCCCCAAAATACTTTTGGTGCCTGCTTGACACATTATACTTGTACTTAAGCCATCATCATTGATGTACTTTCCATCAGTGACAAGCATACACTGCTTGTAAAACATGCCAACAATGGGAGGATTCAGTGCCTTCTGGGTTACAAAGTGGTGCATAAGAGAGAGGATCTCGGGATTGGGTAAACATTGTTGTCAATTTTTTCATTGCTAGTGGAAGTTATTCTAGGTTGGTGAGTCGATCATTGATGTTTTCAAGTTGGTGGAGCCGAGAATTGATGGAAGCAATTTTTGAATTAAGGCCAGAGATATATTTCTTGGTTTGTTGATTGGATTTGTCCAAGGTGGTGATGTGACTATCAAAGTATTGATTATGGGTGTGATCCATTAGGAAGTGATTGGGGTTGGTGGGTCCACATAAAAAAATGGGTTACTAGAGAAGGGTACCATGATAATCAATGCAAAGAGAGGAATTCAATGGGATAGGTGGCAAATAAGAGTTTTGGAAAGGGTGGGTGGGTCCAAAAAAAAAAGAGGCTTATAAGTGAAGGGTACCACTGTGATAAGGACGGAGAGAGGAATCCAAGATAGGATCCACATAAGACTGTTGGCAAGACTATTATACATTTTTTTTACTCTTGCAGAGTTATACTCTAACCTGAAGAATACTATAGTGACTAAATGCTCAAATTGTTAACATAGAAAATTGTGTAGGAATTTCGCAACCAAGATGCAGGAGGCAGGGTTGTCTGGTGATATATCCTTTCTATTCCTTTTTTTGTTCCCAAGGGTTAGGATTTTTAGGGTTTCTAGAGAAAAGGGTTTTCTTTGCGTTGTCGCTCTCTAATATATGTGCAGGGTCAAAAAATGGTACTCGACCAATATCTTCGAGAACAAACTAAGGAGGCTTGATCGTACTCTTAGTTGTAATACCCGATTACCCAAGTGTTAGCACTGAGAGTCATACTTAGACTATTGTAAGTTAAATCCCAGTACCCATAAGAATATAAATGGATTAAATGGTCTGAGTAGGTGGATCAACAATACTAGGAAAGAAATGGAGATGGCAACAAAATGTCTACAAAGGCATTCCATTGGGCATGGAGTCATAACATCCTACATATCAAAGGCAATCAAATTGTATATCAGACAAAGAGATATATAATGACGAGTAGAATCATGGTGAATATGAAAAAAGGAAGAACATCCATTATACACAGATCCTTTGTGAAATAGATAAATATTTTCTTAAACAATGAACAATGATTTAATGGGTAAGCTACATCAGATCCTATGTTGTTCATGAATCCATCAATCAATTACAGCTATGATCCTCAAAACCTGCAATATGTTCAAGAAATAAGATAACAAAGAATTGGGAAAACAAAGAAGACAATCTGATAACATATCTCATGAATCTTTAATGGAATAAAATTCCATTACAAGCAGACCCTCAGGCTTACAAATGAGCAACTAAAACTGCTCCTCCATCTCTCTCCTCTCTTGGATCATGAATCCAACCTCTTCTCCAAGAGCTCTCTCCTATATTAAATAGAAAATAGAATCAAAATATCCTTAGGAGGTCGAATCCGATATCCTCCATTGGATTCTAGGACTTGGAGATAGGCGACAACAGTCAAAGAGACAAAAATCCAACAAACTACTAATTTTCAGGAAATTGTTGTAATTCATTAATAAATTGTTTCCACCTCACTGCATGTGGTATTTAATGGAGCTAAAATTTAGGTGCAGGTGTCCCTTGACATATAATGGATCCGTGAGAAGACATTTGAACCCTCCTTGACAAGCGTCAACCTCCGAACAAGGCGAATATCCAATCAACTATGCAAAACAGAGAATTGGAAGCACATTTCGTAGCGCACTGATGTTTTAATTGTTTCTCTCAATTTACAAATTGGTTTAGGATAAAATTTGGTTTTCACATCAATAGGGATATCATATTCATCCACAAAATATTTCAGAGGAACCCACTTCGTATTTTTTGTTTTATGATCAATTTTGTAACAATAACTGTTACAGGAAATTCCGTAGTGCCACTATAAAACAATTCTGCACATTTCATAGCGCCACTTAAGTGTATAATATCTCTCTAACCATAACACGTTTTTCAAAATTGAGAGAGTTTTTTGTTATTTGGTATGTGATGAAAAAAATCCTCTTCCAGGTTTCAAAAATACCTTCCCATTTGTTCATAATCAAAGTTTTAAGTTGGTCACTCAAAAATAGAGAAGAACAACGTGCTCTCAACAGAAACACAACGTGGTATTGGAGAGGGTTTTTAGAGGACTTCCCAGAAGATTTTTGGGCTGCAAGATATATTTTTGGAAATATTATGATGTATGCTACACAATGGAATCATAAATAACTACAAACACCTTCTCAAAACCCATGAAAAACTGACTTGAATTCAAGTTATCCAAAAGTACAAGAACCCTCTTATAGCAATTGTATTTTTGGAAATTATCTCAAATCATAATACAATCTTATATGTTAACATCTGGATCCACAGGGGATGGCATGCTCCCTATGAGCTACCAAGAACATGTAGTTCCATTTTCCTTATCCATTTCATCTCTGAATGTTGTATTCCTGAAAACATCTATGCTCCTTATTGAAAAATAAAAACACTGTCATAAGCTACAAACTGAACTCACATTGTAGAAAAATTCAAACTAAAAATCACATGCTCATGGAGTGAGCTTATTTATGTAAATCAACCTACACTAATCTATCTGGCTGAGATTCTTTTCTTAATCGAATTCATACATCCAATGCATCCACGTGAGTATCGAACAGATGAAAATAACTCCTTCAATGCAATTGTTCGAAATAATTTTCAAGTGATATGAATCTTGCAGCAAGAGGTTAGTAATCAATGGATACTTATGACTATGATCTGAAATCATACCAACAACTGGATCATTCAAAACCTTTGAAAAATATAACTCTATGTAAAAATCCACAGGATCATGAAACTTATGAAAATACATTTCTAGTTGGTTAAGAAAACCATCTTGCTCCTCTGTGAAGGATGATTCATCAATAAAATGACCGTCCTCATATACTTTACAACTACTCATATGTTGTTTTATGTTTATTGCAAGTGGAGGTATAGAAATGATATACATATCCTTGTTGATCCGTGGAGTTTTCTGCTTATCAATAGGTGATAAAGAGAATTCCAATTGTTGTTGCAATTATTCCCTATCTGCTTCATTATCATATACTAGTTGGCTTCTAATAAGCTTTGTATGTGCTTTAGTAAAGATATTCTCTTTATCATTTGAATACTCAAAGGAAACAATTTGATTTTCATGACAACTTAAAACAGTAGATACATTTGATACAATGTCAAAAGTATATACATCCTAGCTATCACTTTGAAGATCATCAACCTCTTGATCACAATGAAAAGTGTCTTCTACTGCAACATACTCTTTAAGACTATTTGATCCCTTACTCAGCAAATCAAATTCATAAAAGAATTCTTGATAAAAGAAATCAACTGCAAATTTCTCTTTGCAAAACAAATGAAATGCATCATGAAAATGTCTCAGTGAAGTAATTCAAGCAACTGGGAGTGATCTACACCAATCACGAGATGCTCCATATAAAGATTATGTAAACAAAGTGATGAGGACATCTTCATGTATAATTTTCATCTTAAGCATGCACTCATAAAATTCTAATAAAAAATCAACTAGTACTTCCCAATCCTCTTCTCTAAACCTAGGAAGGCAGCCTTCCCATTCATCTCTACTAGGCACTAGATTTGGAAAACTGACCAGCTTTGAAAAATCACAGAAAGCATACCTCTGAGATAGGATCTTGTCCATTTCAAAAAAATGGATTCTCCAATAGATATATGAATAGTGGAGTCGCCATGGTGAAATATAAGCAGTCTAAAAGTGTCTATCTTTAGTTCGCCATCCAAAGATATATCTAATCATCATAGTTCACCCAGGGAAGGTGTCTTCATTGTCATCCCTGACAACGACGCCAAAAATATTAGCACTGAGAGTCACACTTAGACTGATGTAAGTGAAAGACCAATACCCATTAGAATATAAATGGATTAAATGGTTGGAGTAGGTGGATCAACAAGACTAGGAAAGAAATGGAGAGGGCAACAAAATGTCTACAGAGGCATTTGATTGAGCATGGAGTCATAAAATCCTACAGATCAAATGAAATGAAACTGTATATCAGACAAAGAGATATATAATGATGAGTAGAAGCATGGTGAATATGAAAAAAGGAATAACATCCATTATACATAGATCCATTCTGCAATAGATAAATATTTTCTTAAACAATGAACAATGATTTAATGGGAAAGCTACAACAGATCCTCTGTTGTCCATGAATCCATAAATCAATAGCAGCTATCATCCTCAAAACCTCCAATATGTTGAAGCAAGAAGATAACAAAAAAGTGTGAAAACAAAGAAGACAATCTGATAACATCTCTCATGAATCTTTATTGGTAGAAAATGTCATTACAAACAGGCCCTCAGGATTACAAATGAGTAACTAAAACTGCTCCTCTAGCTCTCTCCTCTCTTGGCTCATGAATCCAACCTCATTTGCAATAGATCTATCCTATATTAAATAGAAACTAGAATCCAAATATCCTTAGGAGGTCGAATCCCATCTCCTCCATTGGATTCTAACCTTTGGATATAGGTGACAACAGTCAAAGAGACAAAAATCCAACAAACTGCTAATTTTCAGGAAATTGTTGGAATTCATTAATAAATTGTTTCTACCTCACTGCATTAGGTCTTTAATGAAGGTCAAAATTAGGGGAATGTGTCCCTTTACATATAACTGATCCTTGAGAGTCCATTTGAACCCTTCTTGACAGGTGGAAACCTCCCAACAAGACGAATATCCAATCAACTATGCTAAACATAGAATTGGCAACACATTCCATAGCGCACAAGTGTTTTAATTGTTTCTCTCAATTTACAAACTGGGTCAGGTTGAAATTCGGTCAGTAGGTCAATAGGGATATCATATTCTTCCACAAAACATTTCATAGAAGCCTACTTCATATTTTTAGTTTTATTATCAAATTTGTAACAGTAACTTATGAAAAGACATTTCTAGTTGGTTAAGAAAACCATCTTGCTCCTCTGTGAAGGATGATTCATCAATAAAATGATGGTCCTCATATACTTTACAACTACTTATAATTTGTTTGATGTTTTTTGCAAGTGGAGGTATAAAAATGATATACATTTCCTCGTTGATCCGTGGAGTTTTCTGCTCGTCAATAGGTGATAAAGAGAATTCCAACTGTTGTTGCAATTCTTCCCTATCTGCTTCATTATCATATACTAGTTGGCTTCTAATAAGATTTGTATGTGCTTTTGTAAAGATATGCTCTTTATCATTTGAATACTCAAAGGAAACAATTTGATTTTCATGACAACTTAAAATAGTAGATACATTTGATACAATGTCAAAAGTATATACATCTTAGCTATCACTTTGAAGATCATCAACCTCTTGATCATAATGAAACGTGTCTTCTACTGCAACATACTCTTTAAGACTATTTGATCCCTTACTCAGCAAATCAAATTCATAAAAACATTCTTGATAAAGGAAATCAACTGCAAATTTCTCTTTGCAAAACAAATGAAATGCATCATGAAAATGTCTCAGTGAATTAATTCAAGCAACTGGGAGTGATCTACACCAATCACGAGATGCTCCATCTAAAGAGTATGTAAAAAATTTGATGAGGACATCTTCATGTATAATTTTCATCTTAAGCATGCACTCATAAAATTCTAATAAAAAATCAACTAGTACTTCCCAATCCTCTCCTCTAACCCTAGGAAGGCAGCCTTCCCATTCATCTCTACTAGGCACTAGATTTGGAAAACCGACCAGCTTTGAAAAATCACAGAAAGCATACCTCTGAGATAGGATCTTGTCCATTTCAAAAAAATGGATTCTCCAATAGATATATGAATAGTGGAGTCGCCATGGTGAAATATAAGCAGTCTAAAAGTGTCTAGCTTCAGCTCACCATCCAAAGATATATCTAATCATCATAGTTCACCCAGGGAAGGTGTCTTCATTGTCATCCCCAGCAACGACGCCAAAAATCTTAGCATTGAGAGTCACACTTAGACTGATGTAAGTGAAAGACCAATACCCATTAGAATATAAATGGAATAAATGGTTTGAGTAGGTGTAACAACAAGACTAGGAAAGAAATGGAGAGGGCAAAAAAATGTCTGCAGAGGCATTTGATTGAGCATGGAGTCATAAAATACTACAGATCAAATGCAATGAAACTGTATATCAGACAAAGAGATATATAATGATGAGTAGAAGCATGGTGAATATGAAAAAAGGAATAACATGCATTATACATAGATCCTTTCTGAAATAGATAAATATTTTCTTAAACAATGAACAATGATTTAATGGGAAAGCTACAACAAATCCTCTGTTGTCCATGAATCCATAAATCAATAGCAGCTATCATCCTCAAAACCTCCAATATGTTGAAGCAAGAAGATAACAAAAAAGTGTGAAAACAAAGAAGACAATCTGATAACATCTCTCATGAATCTTTATTAGCAGAAAATGTCATTACAAACAGGCCCTCAAGCTTACAAATGAGCAACTAAAACTGCTCCTCTAGCTCTCTCCTCTCTTGGCTCATGAATCCAACCTCATTTGCAATAGATCTATCCTATATTAAATAGGAACTAGAATCCAAATATCCTTAGGAGGTCGAATCCCATCTACTCCATTGGATTCTAAGCCTTGGAGATAGGTGACAACAGTCAAAGAGACAAAAATCCAACAAACTGCTAATTTTCAGGAAATTGTTGGAATTCATTAATAAATTGTTTCCACCTCACTTGAATTAGGTCTTTAATGAAGATCAAACTTAGGGGAATGTGTCCCTTTACATCTAACTGATCCTTGAGAATCCATTCGAACCCTCCTTGACAGGTGGAAACCTCCCAACAAGACAAATATCCAATCAACTATGCAAAACAAAGAATTGGCAACACATTCCATAGCGCACAAGTGTTTTAATTGTTTCTCTCAATTTACAAACTGGTTCAGGTTGAAATTTGGTTAGCAGGTCAATAGGGATATCATATTCCTCCACAAAACATTTCATAGAATCCTACTTCATAGTTTTAGTTCTATTATCAAATTTGTAACAATAACTTATGAAAAGACATTTCTAGTTGGTTAATAAAACCATCTTTCTCCTCTGTTGTAATTGGATAAATCCGTAAGTGCGGACAAAAACCAATCTCCCTAGATCCACCTGGATCTAGAACAAATCAAGACAAAATATGACTCTTTCCCTAGATTCTAACCATTGAATCAAATAAGAGGCAAGAACAAGGAACATACCTTATTATCGCTTCCTTTGGTATTTGTTGCTCCTTCTTCGCTCTAGTGATCTCGTACAGTCAAGACCAAAACAATACAAACCAACCGAAGTGAAGAAAGCACAATCTATTCAACAATCAATCTATGCATATGATCAAGGAGTTATACAATAAAGTGGAATTAGCTTTATGGGAAAGGGACATATTACTGTATCATATTAATGGAAAGTAAAGGTTACAACCTGAGCCTTGATGTTGCAAACTTCCTTTCAATGGCCCTTGGCTCCGACACACACACTTGCTCACTTGCATGAGGAAGCTCAACCACCTTTGATAAACTTACTGGAGTTTCCTAGCTACTGTAGTTTCAGTCCTTCACACAATCTTTCACCAATTCTCCAATGAATCTTGCTTAACCTTGTTTGCTTAACCTTTTCCATGAGAATTCACTCAATATATAGGAGAGAATGAATTGGTTACTTGGATAAGAATGATCCCAAAATATCAGGGAATCCAGTACTAGGATAACCATTCGAATGCCATCTCATCCTTCTAGAAGATTCCCTTTTAGAAGCTTTGAGAATTCACCCTTTTCCTTGATTTAGAAAGAGTTTGAACCCTAGCAGTTCAACACAGTGCAAACTTCTCCCACCTTGTCTTAAGGTAGCCTATGAGAATCATTCATTCTCGCAGGCAAATATACTAGCAGCCTGCGAACAGTCCTCAAAAATATGATTTCTGGAAAGAGATGAAGGTAACTTTTCTCAGGAGAAAGTTCTAATGAAGAGCCTGAGTACACCATCATCAATGCATCATCATGATGACAAAAATCATGGGTAACAGAATGCCCCCCAAAGTATGAGGTTGGAACCAGTGACAACCGATATACTTTGTAAGCTGCATGTGTTTGTCGGGAACCAGGAGCACATCTAATTGGAAACCTGTGAACAATCAAGCATCTGCAAAATATCATATATATCAATTCTGAGGTAGGAATTCCCATACTCAGATCATAGACTGATAACATTATAGACATGGGTCATGGCCACCAATCATACACTGTGGATCCATGCCGTCAAAATATAGCATAGCCACTGGAATACACTGTGGATCTATGCAAGAAATTTTAAATCAAGACGACGAAGCCACAAGAC
>SNQJ01S0050524.1:142926-175479 GCA_010110895.2 Picea sitchensis
TAATAAGGTAATAAATGTAAGGATAAGGGAGTAAATGAAGGGAAGTCGGTGAAGGAGGGATAAGGGGGGGAAAGGAGTGGGAGGGGGATTCTACGAGGAGTTGGGGGGATGAATTTTTGGGAGCGGAGGATTGGCAGAGTGAAACTTGGAGTAAAATTTACACAGTGCACCGGAGTTGCTGGGGGTTTTGGGCTCGGAGGGCCAGGATATCCATTGATATCCTGGGGCTAGGGAGCCAACTAGTCGGCAGGGAGGATGGTTTTGGGTAGTGTTCTAAAGAAGCGGGAAGGAAGAAAGCTGCGGACAACAGGAGGGATAACAGCATCCAGGTATTTAATTCCAATTTATTCAATTTTTAATTAGATTTATTATTCATTGATAAAGTTTACATGCGTAAGTGTTAAGAAAATTTGGAATTATTCTTCTTTTACAAACCTAGTAGAAATTACTGTACATTTGGTAGAATTACTAAATGTTAATTGAAAACCGGCCTTTACAGAAATGCATCATGAAAATGTCTCAGTGAAGTAATTCAAGCAACTAGGAGTGATCTACACCAATCACGAGACGCTCCATCTAAAGAGTATGTAAACAATTTGATGAGGACATCTTCATGTATAATTTTCAGCTTAAGCATGCACTCATAAAATTCTAATAAAAAATCGACTGGTACTTCCCAATCCTCTCCTCTAAACCTAGGAAGGCAGCCTTCCCATTCATCTCTACTAGGCACTAGATTTGGAAAACCGACTATCTTTGAAAAATCACAGAAAGCATACCTCTGAGCTAGGATCTTGTCCATTTCAAAAAAATGGATTCTCCAATAGATATATGAATAGTGGAGTCCCCATGGTGAAATATAAGTAGTCTAAAAGCGTCTAGCTTCATTTCACCATCCAAAGATATATCTAATCATCATAGTTCACCCAGGGAAGGTGTCTTCATTGTCGTCCCTGACAACGACGCCAAAAATCTTAGCACTGAGAGTCACACTTAGACTGATGTAAGTGAAAGCCCAATACCCATCAGAATATAAATGGATTAAATGGTTTGAGTAGGTGGATCAACAAGACTAGGAAACAAATGGAGAGGACAACAAAATGTCTGCAGAGGCATTTGATTGAGCATGGAGTCATAAAATCCTACAAATCAAATGCAATGAAACTATATATTAGAAAAAGAGATATATAATGATGAGTACAAGCATGGTGAATATGAAAAAAGGAATAACAACCATTATACATAGATCATTTCTGAAATAGATAAATATTTTCTTAAACAATGAATAATGATTTAATGGGAAAGCTACAATAGATCCTTTGTTGTCCATGAATCCATAAATCAATAGCAACTATCATCCTCAAAACCTGCAATATGTTCAAGCAAGAAGATAACAAAAAAGTGGGAAAACAAAGAAGACAATCTGATAACATCTCTCATGAATCTTTATTGGCAGAAAATGTCATTACAAACAGGCCCTCAGGCTTACAAATGAGCAACTAAAGTTGCTCCTCTAGATCTCTCCTCTCTTGGCTCATGAATCCAACCTCATTTCCAATAGTTCTATCCTATATTAAATAGGAACTAGAGTCCAAATATCCTTAGGAGGTCAAATCCCATCTCCTCCATTGGATTCTAAGCCTTGGAGATAGGTGGCAACAGTCAAGGAGACAAAAATTCAACAAACTGCTAATTTTCGGGAAACTGTTGGAATTCATTAATAAATTGTTTCCACCTCACTGTATTAGGTCTTTAATGAAGATCAAACTTAGGGGAATGTGTCCCTTTACATATAACTAATCCTTGAGAATCCATTCGAACCCTCCTTGACAGGTGGAAACCTCCCAACAAGAGGAATATCCAATCAACTATGGAAAACAGAGAATTGGCAGCGCATTCCATAGTGCACAAGTGTTTTAATTGTTTCTCTTAATTTACAAACTGGGTCAGGTTGAAATTCGGTCAGCAGGTCAATAGGGATATCATATTTCTCCACAAAACATTTCATAGAAGCCTACTTCATAGTTTTAGTTTTATTATCAAATTTGTAACAATAACTTATGAAAAGACATTTCTAGTTGGTTAAGAAAATCATCTTGCTCCTCTATGAAGGATGATTCATCAATAAAATGATGGTCCTCATATACTTTACAACTACTCATATTTTGTTTGATGTTTGTTGCAAGTGGAGGTATAGAGATGATATACATGTCCTCGTTGATCCATGGAGTTTTCTTCTCATCAATAGGTGATAAAGAGAATTCCAACTATTGTTGCAATTCTTCCCTATCTTCTTCATTATCATATACTAGTTGGCTTCTAATAAGCTTTGTATTTTCTTTAGTAAATATATTCTCTTTATCATTTGAATACTCAAAGGAAACAATTTGATTTTCATGACAACTTAAAAAAGTAGATACATTGATACAATGTCAAAAATATATACATCTTGGCTATCACTTTGAAGATCATCAACCTCTTGATCATAATGAGAAGTGTCTTCTACTGCAACATACTCTTTAAGACTATTTGATCCTTTACTCAGCAAATCAAATTCATAACAACATTATTGATAAAGGAAATCAACTGCAAATTTCTCTTTGCAAAACAAACGAAATGCATCATGAAAATGTCTCAGTGAAGTAATTCAAACAACTGGGAGTGATCTACACCAATCATGAGATGCTCCATCTAAAGAGTATGTAAACAATTTGATGAGGGCATCTTCATGTATAATTTTCAGCTTAATCATGCACTCATAAAATTCTAATAAAAAATCAATTGGTACTTCCCAATCCTCTCCTCTAAACCTAGGAAGGCAGCCTTCCCATTCATCTCTACTAGGCACTAGATTTGGAAAACCGACTATCTTTGAAAAATCACAGAAAGATTACCTCTGAGCTAGGATCTTGTCCATTTAAAAAAAATGGATTCTCTAATAGATATATGAATAGTGGAGACGCCATGGTGAAATATAAGCAGTCTAAAAGTGTCTAGCTTCAGTTCACCATCCAAAAATATATCTAATCATCATAGTTCACCCAGGGAAGCTGTCTTCATTGTCGTCCCCAACAACGGAACCAAAAATCTTAGCCCTGAGAGTCACACTTAGACTTATGTAAGTGAAATCCCAATACCCATCAGAATAGAAATGGATTAAACGGTTTCAGTAGGTGGATCAACAGGACTAGGAAAGAAATGGAGAGGGCAACAAAATGTCTACAGAGGCATTTGATTGAGCATGGAGTCATAAAATCCTACAGATCAAATGCAATGAAACTATATATTATACAAAGAGATATATAATGATGGGTAGAAGCATGGTGAATATGAAAAAAGGAATAACATCCATTATACATAGATCCTTTCTGCAATAGATAAATATTTTCTTAAACAATGAACAATGATTTAATGCGAAAGCTACAACAGATCCTCTGTTGTCCATGAATCCATAAATCAATAGCATCTATCATCCTCAAAACTTGCAATATGTTTAAGCAAGAAGATAACAAAAATGTGGGAAAATAAATAAGACAATCTGATAACATCTCTCATGAATCTTTATTGGCAAAAAATGTCATTACAAACAGGCACTCAGGCTTACAAATGAGCAACTAAAACTGCTCCTCTACCTCTCTCCTCTCTTGGCTCATGAATCCAACCTCATTTCCAATAGATCTATCCTATATTAAATAGGAAATAGAATCCAAATATCCTTAGGAGGTCGAATCCAATCTCCTCCATTGGATTCTAAGCCTTGGAGATAGGTGGCAACAGTCAAAGAGACAAAAATCCAACAAACTTCTAATTTTCGAGAAATTGTTGGAATTCATTAATAAATTGTTTCCACCTCCCTGCATTAGGTCTTTAATGAAGATCAAACTTAGGGGAATGTGTGCCTTTACATCTAACTGATCCTTGAGAATCCATTCGAACCCTCTTTGTCAGGTGGAAACCTCCCAACAAGACGAATATCCAATCAACTATGCAAAACAAAGAATTGGCAGCACATTCCATCGTGCACAAGTGTTTTAATTGTTTCTCTCAATTTACAAATTGGGTCAGGTTGAAATTTGGTCAGCAGGTCAATAGGGATATCATATTCCTCCACAAAACATTTCATAGAAGCCTACTTCATAGTTTTAGTTTTATTATCAAATTTGTAACAGCAACTTATGAAAAGACTTTTCTAGTTGGTTAAGAAAACCATCTTGCTCCTCTGTGAAGGATGATTCATCAATAAAATGATGGTCCTCATATACTTTACAACTACTGATATGTTGTTTTATGTTTGTTGCAAGTGTAGGTATAGAAATGATATACATTTCCTCGTTGATCCATGGAGTTTTCTTCTTATCAATAGGTGATAAAGAGAATTTCAACTGTTGTTGCTATTCTTCCCTATATGCTTCATTATCATATACTAGTTGGCTTCTAATAAGATTTGTATGTGCTTTTGTAAAGATATGCTCTTTATCATTTGAATACTCAAAGGAAACAATTTGATTTTCATGACAACTTAAAATAGTAAATACATTTGATACAATGTCAAAAGTATATACATCATGGCTATCACTTTGAAGATCATCAACCTCTTCATCATAATGCAAAGTGTCTTCTACTACAACATACTCTTTAAGACTATTTGATCCTTTACTCAGAAAATCAAATTCCTAACAACATTCTTGATAAAGGATATCAACTGCAAATTTCTCTTTGCAAAACAAACAAAATGCATCATGAAAATGTCTCAGTGAAGTAATTCAAACAACTGGGAGTGATCTACACCAATCACGAGATAGTCCATCTAAAGAGTATGTAAACAATTTGGTGAGGACATATTCATGTATAATTTTCATATTAAGCATGCACTCATAAATTTCTAATAAAAACTCAATTGGTACTTCCCAATCCTCTCCTCTAAACCTAGGAAGGCAGCCTTCCCATTCATCTCTACTAGGCACTGGATTTGGAAAACCGACTATCTTTGAAAAATCACAGAAAGCATACCTCTGAGCTAGGATCTTGTCCATTTCAAAAAATTAGATTCTCCAATAGATATATGAATAGTGGAGTCGCCATGGTGAAATATAAGCAGTCTAAAAGTGTCTAGTTTCATTTCACCATCCAAAGATATATCTAATCATCATAGTTCACCCAGGGAAGGTGTCTTCATTGTCGTCCCTGACAACGACGCCAAAAATCTTAGTACTGAGAGTCACACTTAGACTGATGTAAGTGAAATCCAAATACCCATCAAAATATAAATGGATTAAATTGTTTGAGTAGGTGGATCAACAAGACTAGGAAAGAAATGGAGAGGGCAACAAAATGTCTGCAGAGGCATTTGATTGAGCATGGAGTCATAAAATCCTACAGATCAAATGAAATAAAACTGTATATCAGACAAAGAGATATATAATGATGAGTAGAAGCATGGTGAATATGAAAAACGTTATAACATCCATTATACATAGATCCTTTCTGCAATAGATAAATATTTTCTTAAATAATGAACAATGATTTAATGGGAAAGCTACAACAGATCCTCTGTTGTCCATGAATCCTTAAATCAATAGTAGCTATCATCCTCAAAACTTGCAATATGTTCAAGCAAGAAGATAACAAAAAAGTGGGAAAACAAATAAGACAATCTGATAACATCTCTCATGAATCTTTATTGGTAGAAAATGTCATTACAAATAGGCCCTCAGGCTTACAAATGAGAAACTATAACTGCTCCTCTAGCTCTCTCCTCTCTTGTCTCATGAATCCAACCTCTTTTCCAATAGATCTATCCTATATTAAATAGGAACTAGAATACAAATATCCTTAAGAGGTTGAATCCCATCTCCTCCATTGGATTCTAAGCCTTGGATATAGGTGGCAATAGTCAAAGAGACAAAAATCCAACAATTTGCTAATTTTCGGGAAATTGTTGGAATTCATTAATAAATTGCTTCCACCTCACTGCATTAGGTCTTTAATGAAGATCAAACTTAGGGGAATGTGTCCCTTTACATATAAATGATCCTTGAGAATCCATTCGAACCCTCCTTGACAGGTGGAAACCTCCCAACAAGACGAATATCCAATCAACTATGCAAAACAGAGAATTGGTAGCACATTCTGTAGCGCACAAGTGTTTTAATTGTTTATCTCAATTTACAAACTGGGTTAGGTTGAAATTCAGTTAGCAGGTCAATAGGGATATCATATTCCTCCAAAAAATATTTCATAGAATCCTACTTCATAGTTTTAGTTTTATTATCAAATTTGTAACAGTAACTGTTACAGGAAATTTCATAGTGCCACTGTAAAATAGTTCTCCACATTCTGTAGCACCACTTGTGTGTCTAATATATCTCTAAAAATAAATTGTTTTAAAAAAATGAGATATTTTTTTGTTATTTGGCATGTGATGAACAAAAAACTCCTCCAGTTTTCAAAAATACCTTCCCATTTGTTCATAATCCAAGTTTTAAGTTAGTCACTCAAAAATGCAAAAGTGCGGCGTGCTCTCAACAAAAACACAGCATGGTCTTTGAGAGGGTTTTTGGCAGCCTTCCCATAAGAGTTTTGGGATTCAAGAGATATGGTTGGAAATATTACGATGTATGCTACACAATGGAATCATCAAGAACTGAAAATGCCTTCTCAAAACCCTTGAAAAATGGACTTGAAGTCAAGATGTCCAAAAGTACTAGAACCCTCTTATAGCAATTGTATTTTGGAAATTATTTCAAATTATAATACAATATTATGTGTTAACACCAGGTACTATAGAGTATATTCCAAAGCTTTGTTATTAGTGTCACTATAGCAGTTAGGCTATTGATCAGATGATCTAGAGCTAGTTTTAGGAGACCTAGAGGAATCTTGATATATCAAATAGTACGTGGGAGTGATCGTTGTGTACAGATTATTTTTTATGGTGTACCACTCGAAGGGGTACCAATAGGGGTTGTTATCCCCTAGCCTAGGGATAACTAAGGAGATTATGTCTCGAGGCCCAAAGGTGATAGACATGGAGTACCGAGATCCATACTGACTTGAGCCTGGCCATAGAGGGCCCATCTTTCTTCTTCAACACCTCCATCTGGTCAACAACAGTAGAATCCACCCCATCGGCCTAGTCCTTCAACAATAGTGCTTATTTATCCATGAGGTAATGAATATGAGTATCATGGTATGTGTCACTCTGATTCTCAAAACATTTGAATATATTCATTTAATTCTCTTTTGCTTCATGACATGTGCTTGGACTTTATGCCTTTTGACTTGTCCACACCTACGGGGGGTGACAAGATTCCCTAAAAAGTTGGTTCCCTTAGGAATGAGTTTCCATTGGGTGGGTTCATGAAAGGTCATCATCCATTCCCACCATACTTATCACTTTTCATCATCTTCCCTCACACCTATCCCTTGCATTTGTTCGGGCATTGGGTTTTCCAAGCTAGCAAAGGGTTGTACCTTGCCTTGTGGGAAGAAGGGTCTAAAGGTGTAGAGGGTAAAACTAGATGGAAAAAGATAAAATAAAAAAGAATAAAAACCTTGAAATGCTTTGCCCAAGGATCCCCGAGAAATAAATAAAAGGATTCTCAGTAAGAGAAAGGAGTGACCCATAAAATAAATAAACTCAGGACCTATTTGGAGGATAGAGGGTCTCATCACGAGCCAACCTATTAGGTCCATGGGCATGTAGCGGTATGAAACTACTATTCAACCGGTCAACACACTAGGGTAGTGGCTCTTGGTAGCATAACCAAGAGAAAGGGGGTCCCATCACAAGACAACCTTCTCATCTCCATGAAATGCTCATGGGTAACATTGTCACCATTGGTCATTATGTCAGGGCAGTGTCCCCTAGCTCCTCTCTTGAAAGAAAAAAAATAAGATAAAAGGTAAAAATGCATTGAATTGGATTGGAAACATTTGCATCCATGATAAGGTGCAACTCACCTTCTTCATAGGCACCCACAGGTAAGACATACATTTCCTTGTCATCGCTGCACCCATTTCCCAAACATCTCATACCATCTCATGCACTTACATGATCTAGATTGGTCTTCACCTGGAAACATCCCACATCCAAGGAGAATTAGACCAATAAGACACCCTAAAACCTGTAAATGTGTTGAACTTGCACATAATAAATCTAGCTAGAAAATACCACACACATTTGCAGAGAGAAATTGAGAAACAAGAAGAAAGAGAGAAAGAATGGAAGAATTCTCATTAGCTGTAATGAATAATGAATAATTTACATATGATATATTTTTTATAGCTCAATGAATGGGCACTGGAGGAGAACCAATGCACCATAGTAGTGGTCTAGAGTGATCTAGACACACACCAGTAGTTACGGGAGTAAAATTCCACCTAGTCTAGTCTCTCAGGAAGTTACGGGAGTGAACTGCCCCCTAGCTGAGTTAACTGGTCAACTAGTCTTCAGTTAACTGACTGAACAAACTATAGTGAAGAGTAGATCAAGGAATCAAGGGTAATGTGCCAGTTTGGTTATGATCCCAAGGAAAGTGCGCATTAACATGGTGAAAAAACCAATGCAACATCTAGACTCAACTCAACTAGTCAAACCGAAGTGTCAACTGAAAGAGAATATTCTCTAGGTGGAATATTCTCCCCTAAAATATAGGAGACTGGATAATGATTAATTATGACTAATAAACAAGGAAAAAAATTAGGAAAAATAAATCCTAGGTGTGTGTGAAGTAACTCCAAAACCTCCCCTGAACATCACTATGGTGAAAATAAAGAATGGGTCTCAGCAATGAGGCCATGTTAGGTAACCAAATACAAAATATACATTGAAATAAAGTGAGGAAAGAGGGAAAAGCTCATGGGAAAACCACCCCCCTCAAGGTACAATGTATGTAAAAATAATAACTACAATTTATAGGTAACTATGTCCTTCACTCCAAGATGACTTCGCAGAGAATGGAACTTTTGCTCAGTGAAGGTCTTGGGGAAAATGTTTGTTGTCTGTTCTGCTGAAGGACAAAATTGTAGGTCAATGATCTCCTCATGTACTAAGTCCCGGATGTAGTGCATGTGAATCTTTATGTGCTTCATTCATTGCCTATGAACTGGATCTCTATATAACTTCAGAGTGCTTTGGTTGTCACACCAGATGATGATCAACCGGTAAAATCGAATTCCCAACTCAGTGAAAAAATGTTGTATCCACATATCCTGAATGGTTATGTTAACTACCCCTCTGTACTTTGCCTCAACTAAATATAGAGAAATGGCGGATTTCTTCTTTCTCAACCAACATATAGGCTTGGAACCAAGACTGAGTGAGTAATGAGATGTGGAATTGCGACTAGTGCTATCGCCAGCCTAGTCAAAATCAGTAAACCCCATGAGCTCTAATGTAGCATTTGTTGCATAATGAATCCCAAAGGTGATGGTTCCATGTACATATCAAAGGATATGCTTTGTAGCCTTCCAATGTAGCTCATGTGGCTCTTGCATGAACATGGAGACTGCGCCAACTGCATAGGAGAGGTCTGTTATGGAGTGTGTGAGATACAATAAGCTCCCCACAAGTTGTCTGTACAATGTTATTTCAACTAATAGAGTCTCCCCTCCATCCTCAATTTTGACTCCTGATGGGAAAGGAGGCAGATCATACTTGTAGTATGTCATGTGAAATCTCTTAAGGAGATCTCATGCATACTTGGCATGAGACAATTTGATTCATGATGCATCCTGATTGATATCGAGTCCAAGGAGGAAGTGTAGTGGACCCATGTCCGTCATCAAAAACCTGTCATGTAGAATCCTCTTGACTGTAGCAATCGTTGAAGTCGAGCAACTAGTGATCAAAAAATCATCAACATACATAATTCAAAGTAGAAGTGAATCAATCGTCCTGAGCATGTAGACATCTATGTCTAATTTACAACGTACAATGTTTTGTGACAATAAGTAGGAGTCCATCTTGGCATACCATGCCCTCAGAGCCTGCTTGAGGCCATAAAGGGACTTCTTCAGTCGACAGACCAAAGATGAGTCCTGCATAAATCCCTGGGGTTTCTCCATATAGATCTCCTTAGAGAGATCACCATGAAGAAATGTGTTATTCACGTCCATCTAATGGACTTCCCATCCCTTGGCTTCCACAATGGAAAGTTCCAATCGTATGGAATCTATCTTCTCTACTGGAGCAAAGGTCTCATCATAGTCAATGCCATGCAACTTCTGAAATCCTTTGGCAATAAGCATGGCTTTGTATCTTCTAATTTTTCCATCTGTTGCGCTTTTGGTCCTGTAGACCCATCTGCATCTGAAAAGTTTCCTCCCAGAAGGAAGGGGAACCAGGTCCCAAGTCTGGTTCTTGAGGAGGGAGTTGTACTCCTCCTGCATCGCGGGTTATCAAAAGGTATTTCCAGTAGCCTCACCATATGAATTTGGATATGAATACTGAACCAAGAAAATATACCTGGAGGGAAATGGTTCAATGGAAGTGAGTGCAACAGGAGGCTCCTCGAAATCATATCAATTCCTCCTAGCATCAGTTGGATCACCAATGAGATCCCCTGCATCCTGAAGAGTATTTTGTGCTCACTTGGGCCTCTACTCTGGCTCTGCAACTGCATCTAGATGTTATGACTCTGCATATGACTATATTGAATCTAAATCTGAATCATTTGATTCCTATGAATCAGAAATTTGATCTAAAGAAGATTCATCATGTGCATGCTCATCATCTCGAACAAGTAGAATAACGAAGGTGTCTGCATGTGGTTGTTGAGGTACATGCAAGAAACTTTCCTCCAATTGGACACTACGCTCAATGATGAACTGGTTCGAGGAAAGATCAATAAGCCTATATCCATTCACACCATTAGGGTATCCAACAAAAACACACACAGTTCTTTGTGGATCAAATTCCTTCCTCTTTTCAGAGGGAATCTAGGCCCATGCACGTGAACCGAAAATGTGAAAGTGGGTCACTTAGGGTTTGAGGTCGCTCCAAGCCTCATAGGGTATTTTATCCTTGACATATATATGGGGAGATCTATTTTAGATGTATTTTGCACAATTAATTTCTTCGGCCCATAGTCTCTGTGGTAGTGACTTTGCATGCAACATGCAAGATGCCATCTCCTTTAGAGATATGTTTTTCCACTTAGCAACTTCGTTTTGTTGCATAGTATAGGGAACTGCATCTTGCAACTAAATCCCCACCTCATGGAAACGATTATGGATCTCATGAATGACATACTCTCCCATGTTATCAGTTCATAGGGATTTGATATTTTTTCCGTACTATGTCTCAACCAGGGCTTTGAAATCTTTGAGGTGTTGAAAGACCTCAGATTTTTTCTTAAGAAAGTAGATCCATGTAAAACGTGAGAAATCATAAAAAAAAATGAGAACAAACCTTGGTTTTCTAATAGTTGGATGTGGAAAAGGACCCATAAGGTTACTTTGGATCAGATATAAAGGCGCAGAAGCTCTCTGAGACTTTCCTTTGTCGAATTTATCTTGAGGGTGTTTTTCGATAACACATCCCTCACATACTCCCTTGGAGAAATGGATGTTTGGTATACCATAAACCAATCCTTTTGTGCTAAGTTGTTGCATGTATCTTAAATTCAATTGTCCAAATCTTTCATGCCATATCCTACTACTTTCATCAACATGAGTAAGTAGTAAGGCAAAATCAGGTTTAGTCATTTCAGAAAAAGTATACAATCTAGATTGATGATTTACCTCACCACTAGAAACCCCAGAGTTGGTTTTCATGTCATATATGTCCACGACATTTGGTGTATATATGAATTTCTTACCGGTGTCAAAATTCGTCATCTGATACATAGAGAAAAGGTTGACGGAAAGTTTGGGAACATGCAGTACATTCTCCAAGCTTCCGTTGGTGAGTTCAATCCTTCCTTTACCGATGACTTCGACAGAAGAGTTGTCCCCCATCAGAATAGGAGGACCTTTGCATGCATCCAATAAACAATATAATGCATTTGAGGCAACCATGTGATGTGATGCTCCTAAATATACAATCGAAGCATTGAGAGAGGAGTTGATGGCAATCAAGGCATGGATAGAATTTCCTTTCTTGGGATTATGATATTTTGGCTTCTTCTTCTTGGCACCCTCGGGGATGTGATCACCAAGGTTGTTTTTATGAATTATTTGAGTCATTAGATCTATTTTTTTTTCATGCATGTAGATTCTATATGGAATCCGTTGTGATAGTACGTGCATTTATCCCCTTTTCTCCCCTTTTCTCCTTTGGATCTAGAGGCATCGGTGAAGGGTTTTGTGTACCCTTCCTTCTTCGGATGTGCATGAGCTTTCATTTTTATTTATATTTATATTTCTGATATTTATGGCTTCCATCTTGCACAGTAAGTGCATGCACCTTTGGGCCTTTGATTTTTCCCATGTTGATGAGCTTGGTTTTCTCTTATGTTAGGGATTCGATAAAATCCTCAAGAGAAGGCATCTTCTAGGTGGCTCCGAAAGACAATCTGATAGAATGGAATGTGGATATGAATACAGATAATTTAGGACCAAGTTTGGAGATAATGGTGAGAACCATTTGTTTCTCTTCCTTAGATTTATCAACCCCGCAAGCTTTGAGTTGCGACTATAAATCCTTGAATTTTGTAAAGAAATCTTGGATATTGTCGAAGATTTTTGGATCCAATGTGAGAAATTTCACCTCCAGCATGTGTCCCCTCATCTCATCCTATTTTCCAAATATCCCTTCCAAGGTGGTCCAGGATTTATTGGGAGTCTTACAGGAAGATATGTGAAAAAGGATATCGGGAGAAATAAGACCACAAATTGTTCTGAGTGCTTCATCTTAATAGTTTTTCACCTACTAGATTTTGCTAGAAAGCCTATCCTTTGAAGCATTGTGCTAGAGCCCTACCATTGTTGCACCCTAGCATCATTTTATTCATCAAGCCTTCATTATCTTCAAGCTTGAGTTAAACAAGAAAGAAAACTTCTAGGGCCTAGGGTTACCTACTTCCTAGTGGTCGTTTTCCTTCTAGGGTTTGTTGATTGAGGCATTGGGTTACCAACATCTCAACCATCATCCCTCTTGTCCTTAGCTGACACATTATCATTTGATTCCTTCAAGATTTCTGCTGCAAAAAGTGACTCCATTAGCCCTAAAGACACTAATCTAGACCTTATATTTGATTGATTGATGAGAACAACCCTTAAATATTTTACCTCAAGCTACTTACTAACTTTCCCTAACCCTAGATTAGGATAATCTTTTAACATTCTTGTTGTTGTTACAAAATTAAGTTACAACCAATTATTACAATAGTAAAATCTCTTAAAAGAAATTACAAAATTTGTTTTTACATTTCCTAAATAGCTTCAGAAAAGTGCTAGTATATTGCTATTGTTAGATTATCATTTTTGGTCATTTTGAAGCTTATTTAAGGCATTGATTGTGAAGACATCATTACATATACATTGTTGTTATAGAATTTTTGTTTACTTCATGTTGTATCAACTTATTTCTTTCATTGACAAGTCCAAGGTGTTATGAAGCACTAACATCAAATTGTACTTGCAAAAATAGTGTTTTTCTTGTTGCTTTGTTCTGGGCAGGTACACTTAAGCATATCATTGATTCATTTGTTAACAATTTGGGACTTTATAATTGGTGTGACTTGTGAGAGGGGATAACTATTATCGATACCTAAAACTGTTCCTTCTCAACCCTCGAAGCCACCGAGGACGTCTCCCCTGGGCTTCAACCCTAAATAGAAAGAGGTTTCTTATTAAAGTGACAGTGATAGGAAAACCTCCTGTTACGCCAATTTTCCCTCCATTAGACTTTCCCTTTTGTAAAATTAAAATTTGCGCGATAATATTTTGGTGTCATTACCGGGGAACATTGAGTCAATTCTCCTCAAAGAAGACACTTTTCGGTCAGCCTTTCCGCAAAAGCCTTTATTTTACAAATCTTACCCGGTGACTCCACTGAGGGAGATCCCCTCATCCCTTTGATAGTTTCAAGAAAATTATATGGTGACTCCACTAAACTTTTCCAAGGTGAAACCTTACTCTTAATTATGTGATATTTCCAAGTTATGGGATCATGGATCCCTAGGAAGAAGTGTATCCGACTATTGATTTCAAAATTTTTCAAGGATACCCGAATTATTTTGATACAAAATGGTCAAGAAGATCTCCAATATTTGGAGGCCTCCCAATTACTCACATTGTATAATTCTTGAAGTATATAAGTGAGATAGAATTGGGAGGGGAGGATGTTCTGGTAAAATTCTTCATACTTTCTCTACCATCGTTTTTGCAAGATTGGTTAAAGAGTTGTTGTGAAGATAGGAGTATTTCATCTTTCATAGACCTCACCAGTAGGTTTATTGATTTTGTGAAACCACAATTCTTGACATATGAAGATGCCCTTAAGAATATCGCAATACCTAGAGGATGAAGGATTCACCACTAAGATTGTGGGATATCTCATGGATGTGTACCTTACTCAATACCCAAAACCCTCTGATATAGAAAGAGAAATTTATGAAGAAAATTGTTAACCCCTTGAAGAGGAGCAAGATTTTTCCCATTATTTAACTAGAGAAGTGAATTATGAGGATGAAGCACTAGTAACCTCTCCTCTATCTGATGATGATCTCCAAGGTCATGTCTCTCTTGCACAAAATTAAGAGAATGAGGTGAGTCATTTTACTTTCAAGTTTTTTAATAACAATTTGTTCTATGATTCAGAAGGTGAAGAAGTAAAAGAACCATTCGAAGAGTTAGCTCCTTCATTTTCCGATAAATACAAAGAGATGAGTCTTAGTGAAGTACTAGACCCTCTTCCATTTGATGAATTCATCCAATTTGATGATGCTCCTGCACAAAAATAAGTGAACACGATAAATTACCTCCCTTTACAAGATTTTGATGATGCTTTGTTTTATGATTTGGAAATAGAAGAGGTACTAGGGGAGCCCTTAGATGCATTAAATCCTTCATGTTATGATAAAGGTAGTGATGTTGTGGATGATATTGATGATTTCATACATCATGGAAGGCATAAGTGGGATGTGATTAGTTCTAATGAAGATCCCATTTATGACATTGAGTGTCATTTCCAAAAGTTGCCTCTACAACTATCATATGAGGTTACCAATTTTGATAATTGGAAACAAGGAGATGGTATGATTACAAAAAAAATTCAGACACCCAAGGATGACTTGGTGCTATATTCTCCTAGTGATTTTCGGTCATAACTTGAGCATTTTGATGATTATTCCTTTGAGAAATTGGATTTATTCCATGAAGAAGATTATCAACCACCGTTGTGCTCAAATATTGATAGAAGTAAGGACATCCCTTTTTTGGAGAAGGATCCTTGTGATAATTCTTTCCAGCTCCCTTTGACTATTTTATATTGCTATGTCATTAAAGGTGTAGTTGGGAAGCATGTCCTTTGTCTTAATTTTCCTACGAGGAAAATCCTATAATTATAGGGTAGGTTGAATACCTCAACAAGAAGTCTATCATCTTAGTCTTTCAGCCTTCTCTTAATAATTTTTCAGTCATCTTCTAGGTCCTTTCTAGTCCCTTCCCATACCTTTGATTGTGAAGACATCCAAGGTAGCCAACCTTCAGACTCTTTGAGTCAGTATTTTGAACCTTTGATTTTTTACGATCCCTTTCTAAGATGGATTGAGAATTCTCCTAAGAGTGTGACTTGGCACAATTTTGTCCCTCCCTCCCACCTCCATGAGCTATATTTTACGATCTCCAATGATACAATACATTTTCTAACTCATGTTATTTTTGTGCTTAACTTGCCATTGTTTTGGTTTATGATGAAGCACAGAGGTAGGTGTTATGAGAGATTGCTAGGATGGTTTCACTAGCTATTTGACTACACCTAGCATTCGACCAACATGTAAGTATAGGTACATAGGTAGGAATTTTGAATTCATTGTATATATCATCTAAATTTCATGCTAGATTAGTTGTATTTCCTTTTGTACATATGATTTTTGTGCTTGTTTTTCATTTATCATGTATGAGCCAAGGGTGATATCACTACCCCAAATGATTATGGATCAATTTTGTTGAGATCTATCAAGTCAGAGGTCATACCATAGATGTTGAGTCTCTCATGCGCTTTACAGTGAGGACATGTCCCCAAGTTGGATCTAGATGTTACCCCCTAGCCTAGGGATAACTAAGGATATTATGTATCGAGGCCCACAGGTCCTAGACATGGACTACTGAGAGCCATATTGACTTGATCCTAGCCCTGGAGGGCCCATATTTATTATTTTATGCCTCCATCCTGTTAGTAATAGCAACATCCACCCCATCGACCTAGTCCTTCAACAACAATGGTTCTTTCTCAAGGAGGTAATAAGTTAGGGTATCATGGTATGTGTCACTTTGATTCTCAAAACATTTGAAGATGTGCATTTAATTATCTTTTTCTTCATGACATATGCTTGGACTTTATGCCTTTTGACTTATCCACACTTGGGGGAGTGAAATGATGCCCTATCAATTTGGTTCCCTTAGGAATGAGTTTCCACTGGTTGGGTTCATGAAAGGTCATCGTCCATTCCCACCATACTTATCACTTTTCATCATATTCCCTCTCATTTATCCTATGCACTAGTTTAGGCATTGGGTTTGCCAAGCTAGCAAAGGGTTGTACCTTTCCTTGTGGGAAGAAGGGGATAAAGGCCCAGAGGGTAAAAGTAGCTGGAAATAGATAAAATCCAAAAGAATAAAAACATTCAAATGCTTCACCTAGGGATCCTCGAGAAATAAATAAAAGGCTTCTTAGTAAGAAATAGGATGGACCCATAAAATAAATAAACTCAAGACCTAGTTGGAGGATAAGGGGTCTCATCATGAGCCAGCCTATTAGGTCCATGGGTATGTATTGGTATGACACTACTATTCAGCTGGTCACCATGCTAGGTCAGTGTCTCTTGGTATCATATCCAAGAGAAAGGGGGTCTCATCATGAGTCGACCTGCTCATCTCCGTGAAATGCTCATGGGTAACATTGTCACCACTAGTCACCACGCCAGGGTAGTGTCCCCAATCTATTCTCTTGAAAGAAAAAGAAATAAGATAAAAGTTAACAAGGAATTGAATGGGCTTGGAAACATTTTCATCCATGACAAGGTGCATCTCACCCTCTTCATAGGCACCCACAGGTAATCCATACATTTCTCTTTCATCACTGCACCAATTGCCCCAAAATCCCATAGCAACTCTATTGGATTACTGAGAGGGGGGGTGAATTAGTAATAGAGAAATTTAATCCTTTTTTCACCATAAAATGAAAGTGTTATATAAATGTATCATTATCATCCAATAGTTGCAAATTAAATAAACAATGAGCAAATGATCAATCACACACATACACAATACATTAGTGTTTTACGTGGAAACCCAAAGTGGGAGAAAACCACATAATGCTTTTTCTTCTGTCTTTAAGAATTACATTCATTGGAAGAACCAACTTCCTTTGTTTTCTATTTGCAACTAGAAGGAGGCTCCAACCCTCTAGTTTCCTAGGCTACAACCTGAGGGAAGCTCCAACTCCCCAATTCTATGGCTACAACCAGAAGGAGGTTACAACCCCCTATGTTCTCTGACTACAACCAAAAGGTGGCTACAACCACCTATCCTTTCCCCATCCAACTTTTTTGATGTATAAGTAGAACGATGGAACCACTACCAAACTATCACTATGAGATATACTACTATAAACTTGCACCAATCAACCTACACCAAACAACATTTACTAATAACATGAACCATGCATCAACCTATACCTCAAATTGTAATCAACCTGTAACATAAAAAAGTGCATCAACCATGCACCAGCCTGTACCAAATAACATGTAATCAACCTGTACCATAAAAAAGTGCATCAACCATGCACCAACCTATACCATCAATGAGTGCATCAACCATGCACCAAACTTGTAGGAATAACCTTTCACAACAACCTATCCAAACAACCTATCACAACAAACTGTCTCATCAATCTTATCAACCAAATTTGATCTACTCATCAAGATCAAGCACCAAGAAACATATCAAAGATGTACATCAACCAAGCATAACACAACAACTCATAGTCATCACCAACATCAATGTGTGCTTCTAATAATATACCAATACAAGTGTGTTACATCATCCATAAACCATGTGTCAACAATACTACTAAAACCTACCTCCAACCATGTACTAAGTATGTAAAAATCATGTATCAACTACTCATCAACTATGACTCATAAATGTGTACCAACATCATCAACTATACACCTCATGTATGTGCCAACACATCAAATATTTGTCTCAACCATGTACCCAACATGTACCTCAACCAAAATCCCTCATCAATTTCATCATCCAAATATAATTTGTAACTCTGTAATAGACCTGGTGTATATGATCACATACCTACAAACCTTCCTTAACTTTAACAACAAGAGACTAGCATTTTCATCAAACTTTACTTTAGTCTCACATGACTAGTTTTGGATTATCCAACAACCCTAACTTGCAATAGTAATAAATATGTATGTGTAATGAATAAATGTCTGGAAATGGTACCACGGTGTTCTATGATTTTTTGTACTTCCTCAAGTTTTTACTACTTGGAACACAGGGCTAGAGGTAATGGGGGCCAAAGGACCCATAGTGATAATAGTGGAGGTCATTCAATGTAAAGGTGGACTAGGTCCACTATATTATTAAATAAGACCCACTATGGTAGTTAGATATAATAAAATGGGTAATTAGATATAATAAATATAAGAGGGACTTCTTAGAGGTTATACTTCTAGAGATTCCTCTCTAGAATGTTCTTAGGTGATGGTAGCACTATATAGGAGTTCAAGCAATGTAATGAGATATGAAGCTGTTGTATTTTAAGCGGTAGCTCAATGGGAGGATTCCCCCTCAAAGAGCAAGTGAATAGGAGGGATCCCTTCCATAATGGGATCCATTGTATGGTGTTGTCCTACCTCAGGGTTTGGTAATAATAAAGTTGTGGTTTTCTATATGGTTTCATAGATCTTGTGTGGTGATTATGTTTAGATACATTTGGATCTATTGTGATATTTTGTATTCAACTATTTGGTTCTTAACAAATTGGTATTTTATGTAATGTAAGGTAGCTAGAGAGGGGTAATTAGAGACCCAAGGGCATAATATCCCAAATATCTAGGGATAACTAGGATATCATGTCTTGAAGGCCCACAGGTCCTAGACGTAGATGCAGGAAGCGGGAGTGACTTGAGCATGAGGACACGGAGGGCCCATCTTTCTTCTTCTGACTATAGACTTGTCTTTGTCAGTGATGTAGCTTCCATCACTACAGGCTGGGCTTGCATGGGAGGACTCTTATCCATGAGGTAATTGGTAAGGTATCATGGTATGTCATATTTGATCGTTATAACCTTCTTATATATATGCAATAGGTTCCCTTTCATTTTGGGATGGCCTTGGATCTTACATAATCCCACTTGACCGATGTTGGGGTGATTGATGAGGTAACCTTAATTTGGTATTCATAGGTTTTGGTTAGCCACCAAAAGGGGGATTTGTAGAGCCATCATCGCTCCCACAATCTTATCACTTTTTACATCTTATAGCAGCTCATCCATCCCATTTCCCCTAGATGAGCCATTAGGATGATATTTGGGGGTTACATCTTGTCTTAATGGGAAGAGAAGAGGGCTAAAGGTCCGGTGCTTGGTAAAGATAAAAGCCATAGGAGGATAAAAACCTAGAGATGCTTCACCTGAGGATCGAGAAGGCAATAAAAATCCTCGATAAACTAAAGGTTCAGAAAAATGAGAAAATAAATAAATGAAAGACCTAACAGAGGGATGGGAGGTCTCATCCGCGAACCGACCCATTATTATATGTTCATAGGTATTTAGCGTTATGGCATTACCACTATCACAGTCCTGGCTGAAGTGACCTTTGGTTGCATGGCCAAGGAAGGGGTCATCATGACCAACCTTCTCATTTCTACAAAAGCACTTGTGGGTAGCAGCCGACTCCATGCCAAGACAGAAGCGTTAATCCTCTTGGTCGAACCTTGATAAAAGAAGAAAAATAAAGAAGATAAGGCAATAAAGGTCTTGGAAAAATGCATCCATGTGAACACAACTCACCTCCTACAAAGGAACCCAAAGACAATACCATTGCTTGAATGCTTACTTGGTGGACATCCCTAAAACCATATCATCGCATTAAACATGGCTTGAATAATCCTTTGGGAAACTTTTCCATCTCTTGGGTATTAGCCCAATAGGTTGTTACATTGGTTTCCTTAGCTTTGTATAGTAGATCATTATGTGTCTTTGAGCTCTTAGAGGGATATGTTAGGGATTTCATGCATATGTTTATTAACTTTAATGATGAAATATGATTTACATTGCTATGATATCTAGGGCTGATGAGCCCATGGAGGTGTAGTCTTTGATGTGCACCGGGAATACATGCCACGATGGGCCAATTACCGGATCGGTGCACATGGGGAGATGATTAGCTCAGACCTCCATGGTGAAGGAAGCCCATCATATAGTTTGTTAGGATGTGAGAGGAAGGACATAGTTATAGCCGAGCCTTGCATGGAGAGAAGAACCTCAATGAGGACGTTTTAGGCGAGTTTTGACATAGGATATTACAAGGATGGGATGATGGCTTTAATGAGCAGGGGCGCCCGCCAAAGGCGGGGATGGACAATTTAGGAGCATGTGGCGTGATGGACTTGTTTGGCCGCGATGTAGCGGAGTTCTGAGGAGCCCAGAGGAGACCCAGCGTTCTATACGGATCGCGATTATGCCACAGAGAGTAGGCGTCTCCCTCATATGGGCACAGCGTCTCCATTTTTAAGCTCATTTTGGCATTTTAGCATTTAATGTGACAAATAATCAAGAATTGTTAAGTCATCCCTTTGTAATTGTTTTGATGACTTGTTTTGTTAATTAGAGGTCATAAGGATGATATATATTTGAGGGCGTTAGGCCACCTCATTTTAGCATAACACAACTTACTCTCTTGTGGGGGTAGCCTCCCCTTTATCTTTTGTCTTGGATATTTGCTCTTGGAATGGCTACACTTGGAAGGATCATCTTTAGCATGCATATGGTGTTTTATCATTGGAAAGTATTACAACTAGGGTTTGATAAGCTTTTCATGAATTTAGCAAGTGTTTTCTCATCAAAACTTCTTGAGTTGAATGGTTGTTGATTAAATATCTTACATATAGTCACATTATTCAGTATTATGCTAATCATTGAAACCCTAGGGGCAAAACACACAAGTAGGTCGTTACTTCATGTCCCATGATAAAATGTTGTTTATCCATTGATTAAGAAAGGTTTAGCCTAGCCATAACTACACTAACCATTCTTTTTTTTTCTTGAGTTAGTTTTGGATATAGAAGTTGAAAAAGGGGCGTCCTAGGCCTAATTGAGTTTACACCTAGGGTTTGACTCTTAGGGTTTGAAGGCCCTTGCTCTTGCAACACTTTTCAGCCCTAGACTTATGTTTTGAAGCTAGCCGTTTTGCCAAAGAGTATTAAGGAAGGAGGAGGAGCATGAGGCCTAGCTTTAGCCACCGAGATGAGCCTCCTCCCCTTAGGGATTTTATTTGGTGAGCCGCATTCTGACACCATCAAACCTAACTCTCCAGGTCCTTAGGTTTAGATCTTTCCAAGCCATTAGTCTCTCTCTCCTTGACTCCATAATACTCAAGGCACTAGTCTTAAGTTACAGCGTTGAGTCTTTGATGTTCAAGAAAATCTTTCAAACTCTAAAATTTAAACCCTAACTAACCTAGCGTCCTACTAACCCTAGCTTCATGATGACGTCACCTTTTACTTATCATTAAAATGGTGACTCATCTAAAGAGAGAAATACCTTGTCTACCTCTATACTAATAATGGACTTAGGACATTTGAGTTTCCTTCTAAGTAAAAAGAATCTCACAACATGGCCATTCAGATTGAAAAGAGTCTCTCCTTGACCATGACCAATGCCATGGACATTCTCGGCTTGATAAAGCTGGTCTCCCATGGAAACTTTGTTGAAGATACATAGAGAGGGGAAAGGTTTTCAACCAGCTGAATAGAATAGGTACAGAGAGAAGAACACATTTCTCACACTGCCAAAGTGAAGATGAGGTTAGTGATTTTCCACTTCAAAATTGTGATCTGTGTCCTTTAATTCCAAAATATGAAGAGGAAATGGAAATCCCTTGCTATGCAATTGAAGATAAAGAACCAGTCCATGAAGATGAAGAAGCTGGCTTATCGAGAACATCAGCTCCCTCAGAAATTTTCACAGAAGAAGCTTGATGAGTTACCCTCAACCCCTGGTGTGTGATACTTTGCTTATTTGAAGGAGGAGAGATGAGAATTGTAAGTCTTACAAATCACATGCTATGAAACAGCGATAGGTATTTTATTAACAATATTGGCGAGTTCATACATGTTTGTAGATGTAGGTGGGATGTAGTCGATTATGATATGGATCCCATCTATGACAGAGAGTCATCTCCGATTGTTGCCCTTACAATTACCACGACAAATTACTTGACCCGGTGGAAACAAAGGAATTAAGTTTTGTAGCTTTCAAAATACCAAGGATGACTTAGTACCTTATTTTGGATGATTTTTGATCTTACCTTGAGATGTTTGATGAATACCCCTCGCTGAGCATTTGGACCCTTTTTATGAAGATGATTTCAGACCACCGGCATGCTTAATTTTTTGATACAAGTAAGAGACATTGTTTGCCTCAAGAAGAGGTTTCTCCATGATTTTTCACCCCAACCCATGTTATTACTTTTGCCTTACATTTCCATTAGAGGTGTAGTTAAGCGATACCTTTTTCATGTCGAGTTTTGCTGGGAAAACCCTAGATTCCAAGGGTTGGTTGGGTAATGTTATTTCAAATCCCAGTTTTCAACCTTCTCTTGATAGTTTACCCGGTCGTCTACCAAACCTTTATCATTTCCTTCCTTGAACTTAGAGCGTGAGGATATCATAGGTAACCAGTCTACAAGCCATTCTAGTCAGTTTACGAACCTTGTATCTTTCGTGACCCTTTCTTGGATGGGATTGAGTGCTTTTTCTCGAGGAAATTGACTTGGCGATTTTATCCCTCCCGCCTCCATGTGTTAGATTTTGACTTTTTCGATGATATGATGTATTCTAACTCATGACATTTTTGTGCTTGATGTATCAACTGTTTTGGTTTATGATGAAGCACAAAGGTAGGTATTAGGGGCGTTACTCGATTGGCTTCATTGGTTGTTTGACTACACCAACACTTCGACCAACGGGTAAGAGTCTGGTAAGTATTTTACTTCTATTTGCATTTTATGATTTGCCTTATATGCACATTCACTATACACATGCTCTTGCTTTACGAGGTGGCAATACCACCCCATCTTTGTCGTTGATTCCTTCTTGTCAAGTGTGAACAAGTTACAGGTCTATGCCAAAGATTGGTCTCATGCACTCTAATTAGAACATGTCCTTGAGTTGGAACCATATGTTATCCCCGATATCTAGGGATAACTAGGAGATCATGTCTCGAGGCCCATGGTCCCTGAACATGGAGTACCAAGAGCAGGAGTGACATGAGCATGGCCCCGGAGGGCCGATCTTTCTTCTTCTCGGTAGGACTTGTCACATGTGATGCTTGACTTCCATCCTCTGGAAGCCCTGGGCCTGCATTGGAAGGGACTCTTGCTCCATGGGAGTAATTGGTCGAGGTATCATGGTATGTGTCATATTTGATCATTATAACCTTCTTATATATGCATTAGGTTCCTTTCATTTCAGGATGACTTGGATCTTGCTAATCGAGTTGACCATTTTGGGGTGATTGATGTGGTAACTTAGCAAAATTTGGTATTGTGGGTTTTGGTTAGCCACCAAAGGGGGATTTCGCAGAGCCATCGTCAGCTCCATCATCTTATCACTTTTTGTATATTATATGCCCGCTCATCCATCCCATTCCCTAGTCGGCCATTAGGATGACTGGGGTTACATCTTGTCTTGTGGGAAGAAGAGATAAAGGCCCAGGGGGTAAGCGGTGGTAAAAGAAAGAAGCCATAGGAAATAAAACCTAGGATGTGGGGGATCTAGAGAAGACAATAAAAAGCCTCTCGATAAAACTAAAGGGACCCTAAGAAAAATGATAAAATAAATAAATGCAAGACCTAACCAAGAGGGATGGGATCTCTCATCATGGAGTTGGCCCATTATGTTCCTTAGGTATTTAGCCCGTTATGACATTGCCACTATATAGTCACCAAACCGAGGCGGTGACCTTTGGTTGCATGGCCAAAGGAAGGGGTCTCATCGCGGAGCCAACCTTCTCATTTCTGAAGATACTAGTGACTGCTTGGCTGTCGACTCTGGCCACCAAGACAAGGCGGTGTCCTCACGGTCAGAACTTGAAGTAAAAGAAAGAAAAGAAATAAAAGAAGATAAGGCAATAAAGGGGCTTTGGAAAAATGCATCCATAATGGAGTACAGCAGTCTCTAAATTCACTTATAGACAACACAGGCCCTTGGTCTTACTATATTTGGACATCCCTAAACCATATCACCATTAAACATGGCAGATAATCGAGAGCTTTCCATCTCTTGGGTAATAGCCCAATGAGTTGTTCACATTTGGTTCCACATAACATGGTAGGTCACGTGTAATGTCTTTGAGCTCTTAGAGGATATGTTAGGGATTTCATGCATATGTTTGATAACTTTAATGATGAAATAAGATTTACATTGCTATGATATCTAGGATGCAGTAAGGCCATGGAGGTAGTAGTCTTTGATAATCTTGAGGACCATGCGGACGGGTACCGGAGGATCGGTGCACATGGGAGATGATTAGCTTGGACCCAGCAAGAGTGAAGGCCCATCATATGATTCTTTGGGATGGTAGAAGTGCAGGATAGAGTTATGATGAGCCCTTGCATGGAAGAAGAACACCCTCATCAAGACATTTTGGCATAGTTTTGACCTATAGGGATCATCCACTGCGGATGGGATGATGGCTTTGATGAATGACATTAAAGCCGAGGGGCATCTTTGGGCGATTTAAAGACATGTGGCAACTTATCTTGGGCTTGTTTGGCACATGTAGCGGGTTGCAAGAATTGAGAGGGGCCAACGTTCTATACGGATGGTGATTATGCCACGAAGAGTTGATGTCTCCATCATAGGGCTGACGTCTCCATTTTAAGCTCATTTTGGCATTTTAGCATTTAATGTGACAAATAATCAGTAACATTAAGTCCGGCGTTGTCGGCTATTTTTGATGACCTATTTTGTTAATTAGAGTCCTTAAGGATGATATATATTTGAGGGCGTTAGATCCTCATTTTAGCATAACAACTTTCTCTCTTGTGAGAGAGTGACACTCCTTATCTTTTATGTGGATGGCCTACTCTTGGGGTGAGGCGCTACACTTGGAAGGATCATATTGGCATGCATATGGTGTTTTATCATTGGAAGGTGTTACAACTAGGGTTTGATAAAACTTTTAATTGAATTTGTAAAGTGTTTTCTCATCAAAACTTCTTGATTGAATAGTTGTTGATTAAATATCTTACATTGTATAAATTTTATTGTTATTATTATGTAATCATTGCCGAGCCCTAGGGGAAACACACACAAGTAGGTTGTTGCTTCGCCCCCCATGATAAAACTTGTTTAGCCATTGATTAAAGAAGGTTTAACCTAATACATGGCTACACTAGCCATTCTTTTTGAGTTAGTTTTGGATATAAGTTGAAGAAAGAGGACTTCCTAGGCCTAATTGAGTTTACACCTAGGGTTTTTGACTCTTAGGGGCTTGAAAGCCTTGTCCCCAAGCAACACTTTTCACATCCCTAGACTTATGTTTTGAAGCTAGCCATTTTTCCAAAGAGTCTTAAGGAAGGGAGGAGTGAGGCCTAGCTTTAGCTACGTGGAATGACCTCCTCATAGGGTTTTAGTGAGCCACATACATTCTGCGGCACCATCAAACCCTAACTCTCCCGGATCCCTTAGGTTTAGATCTTTCCAAACCATTAGTCTCTCTCCTTGACCATAATACCCAAGGCAGTGGTCTTAAATTTTTGGTCTTTGATGTTCGACAATCTTTCAAACTCTCCTAAATTTGGAAACCCTAACTAACTAGCGTCCATACTAACCATAGCTAGATGATGACGTCTTTCCTTTTTCTTATCCCTCATTAAAAGAGCTACGGTGACTCATCTATTGATAGATATACAAGTGTTGAATAATTTCATTGGCCCTAAAAGGAAAACGTTCACTTGTTTGTCTAGCCAACCTAAACCTAACCCTAAGATGACGTCCACACCTATTTGAGCCCTTGTTTGCATTACAACATTGTGGCATTGTCATCTTTTTGATAGACTTTGAGTTGTTGAGCATTTTCATTAGCTTAAATTAGCAAAACGTTTTCTCATCGTCTACCAAAACTAGCATAGATTTAGAGTGGCGGTCACCCTCATAATTAATTGATGAAGTATAACAACAATATTTATGTATGAGCAGATTTATTGTATTGAAATAGTAAAGGATTGATTTTATACATTGAATGCATAGCATCACTTTGTATTTATTGAAGAAGTATTATAACCCCTTTGTCTTTGAAATTGCAATCGTGACTTGATCAATAGTACATTTATCATTGCTCAATATATATTTCAGGAATAGTCCCATTAAATTGGTGGTACTGTGCTGCTACTTGGCCTTCTAGTTCTATTTGTCTTGTCCATAAAGCGAGGTGCCATTCGGTGGGAATACCTATAACTGACTATCCTTTAGGCGTGTTTGTGGAGAGCTTGCTTTAACCTTTGAAGCCCTACACCCTGATCCCTTTCCTTGAGACGAATACTAGGGGCGTCTCCCTTGAGATTAGCCACCTAAATAGAAAGGAGCTCCCCATGGTGTGGCCGATTGTTGGGGAGCTCTTGTTACGCCGGTTTGAGCCTTGACTTTAAGCTACCTAAAATTTTCCTACAAATAATAAGATAACGGGGCCCATAGTGACAATAAAGGGTGGGGTCATTCAATGTGAGTGGACTGGTCCTATATTTATTAAATAAGGCCACTATGGTAGTTAGATATAATAAATGGGTAATTAGATATATAATAAATGTAAAGGGACTTCTTAGAGAGGTTCTACTTCTAGAGATTCCTCCTCTAGAATATTCTTAAGTGATGGTAGCAATATATAAAGGTGTTCAAGAAATGTAATGATATATGAAGAACAAGTATTGTATTTGAATTGGTGACTCAATAGGGGAGTTATGAAGGGCAATTGAGCAGGAGGTCCTTCCATAATGGGATATTGTATGGTGCTTACACTGGGGTTTGACAGTAATAAAAGGAGATTTTGCATATTGTTCTTGCATGTCACATTTGTGGGTGCTGTTTTCAATTATTGGGTTCTTAACAATTGTTATCAGAGAACTTTCCTTGGCTGGTTGTGGGCAAATACTTTTTATTTTGCAGATTTTTTTTAGGAGGAGGAATAGCGACATTTTGAAGTTTTAGAACATATTTATGTGCAAATTTGTAGAAAGGGGTTGTATATCTGATTTCCTCTCAGAAAAACACCCAAGTTGAAAAACAAATCATCTGAAATGGAGTCCGGAGATCAAGATGTTAGGTTTTAAAATCGCAAATTTTCATAATTTTTTTCAGGATGTGACATAGAATTTTTATTTCTGTAGCATTTGGATGCTGAATCTTTCAAAATAAATTACAGATATGAGTTCCTCTCACAATTTCACTAATTTCAAAAATAAATCATCAAATGGAGTCGGAGAAATTGAAGTTAAGCATAGAGCATTTTAACTAAAGCAGTTTTAGAGGTTTTCGGAAAAACCCGCGATTTTTCTGCCGAAACTTATTTGGGTCTATTTTTTTGGTTTCCATGATGGATCACGAGGACCAAAGGAGTTCATAGAGTTCTCAGATGGCTATTTCCTCTCAAACCCTTAAATAAATTCTTGAATCATTCAAATCCCAATTATTTCCACACATTGGATGATAGATTGGATGCATTTGTACATGTCCTCACAGATGACCTCACAGACGGACTCAATGATAGTTTTAGTAGTATTCAATATTCATTTAGACCAACATGAACGAGAGATTTCTTATGGAGGGCCTGGGGATGAATATAATCAAGAAATATATGCTTGGTATGATTTTTGAGGCCGATTGTGATGATGAGTATATGGATAGTTGTCATTTAGGGATGACCAGCCGCTTTCATATTTTTTGATGACTCTAATCCACCTCTTGTAGAGAGCATCAATGTGACAAATTAGGAGTCAATGATTATTATTACCAGTGTCTATCCTACATATTCTATAGTGGTATTATTCCTTTCAAGTGCCCTTTCTGACTCTTTTCCAACGTAATGGGATGGATATTCTTATTTGTATCAACATGATAGGTGTCAGTCATTGGAGCATCATTTGGAGTTGGTTATTAGGTTCAAAATCTTCCATGGGGAGTCCCACATAGCAGGCACTTGGACATGGGACCAGACTTACAATGGTGGTTGGAATGCTTCAACATGGTGGATTTCCTTTCTACATGCAGGACCTTGGTTCTTAGATCTTCTTTAGCATTATGGTCCACAATTATCCATGGGACCCTAGTATATGGATTTACATCAAGTGTTTAGGACAACACTTTCATAAGGGATGGAATGTAAGGTAGCTAAAGTGAGTGGGGGCCCAAAGGGGCCATGGTGACATAATATTGGAGGTCATTCAATGAAAGGTGGAATGGGTCCACTATATTGTCAGAAATATAAAGGCCCACTCACGGTAGTTAGATATAATAAATGGGTAATTAGATATAATAAATGTAAGAGGGACTTCTTAGAAGGTTCTACTTTCTAGATAGATATAATAAATGTAAGAGGACTTCTTAGAAGGTTCTACTTCTAGAAGACTCCTCCTCTAGAATGTTCTTAGGTGATGGTAGCACTATATAAAGGAGTTCAAGCAATGTAATGAGATATGAAGAAGAAGTATTGTATTTGGAGCAGTAGCTCAATAGGAGGATGCCCCCTCGAAGAGACAAGTGAATAGGAGAGGATCCCTTCCATAGTAGGATCTATTGTATGGTGTTGTCCTACCCTAATGGTTTGATAGTAATAAAGGAGATTTTTCATATTTTTCTTGTATATCTGTTGTGGTGCTTTTGTATTCAGTATTGGGTTCTTAACATAACCTATTAGAAAATGATTTATAGAAAAAATGTCATACCTTGTTGAATTTTGGCTTATTCTAGAGAGCTAACTAGTAGAGAGTGCCCCACCCAGAATATTGTGTGTATGTATCTGAAAAGTGTACAAAAAATACTACATATTGTACTTTAAGAAATACATTTGGTCATACTACATCTGGATATGTTATGAAGATGTTATCACATTTTTACTCGAAACATTTGTTTTAGACTAGTTTCAGGGCTAGCCACAAACCCTATATTCCACGAAGTGTAACTCCAAAAATAAAATGACCCACAAGTTGAAATTTTTACCACAACTACTTGGATATGTTTCCTCAATGAACTCTCAATTTCACTGTCTGAATCATTCTATAAAAAACGTTATTGTGAAAATGGTGAGATGACCTGTAAATAACATACCTTAGAAAGCATCATCAAAATAATTTATACTCCCTTGAATTTCGGCCTTCTTTACTTCACCTTCCCTCTAAAATTCGGTTTAGATATCCTTTGGTTACCTCATTCACTTGTATATATTCAATATGCTCAAGTTTTATTAAAATAAGAGAGCCTTTCCTCTTATTTATACTTTCATGTAGCTTCCTCAAGGGGTTACCTTTTAACCATCTCAACCCACTTTCCTTATTTTAGGGTTAAGCCACTTCTAACCACTTGTCTACTTAGTAATTTCTCCATTAAATTTATTATTTAATAATTTCTTTTGTATCCATTTTGATTTATAGTACACTCATCACTTCACTTTATTATTTAAATATTTTTTTCTTTGCAAACACTTTGACTACTTTGACTTTTTGGGGCTTCTAGATGACTCACGAGGGTTCTCCAACTTCACATGGACATAAATATCTAACCATGAGGAGTTATGTGACGTTCCACATACCACTGGAAATGGAATGACATGTACTATCCATGTATAATAATATTTCCTACACATATATCAAAAATCATTCGATTATCCATCACACAAATGTGGGTCCATTACCAAAACCTAGGTTCTCCAACTTCACAAGGCCATAACTCTCTATCCATGAGCCAAGGGTGATATCACTACCCCAAATGATTATGGATCAATTTTGTTGAGATCTATCAAGTTAGAGGTCATACCAGAGATGTTGAGTCTCTCATGCGCTTTACAGTGAGGACATGTCCCCAAGTTGGATCTAGATGTTATCCCCTAGCCTAGGGATAACTAAGGAGATTATGTATTGAGGCCCACAAGTCCTAGACATGGACTACTGAGAGATATATTGACTTGATCTTGGCTCTGGAGGGCCCATATTTATTCTTTTGTGCCTCCATCCTGTCAGCAGTAGCAACATCCACCCCATCGACCTAGTCCTTCAACAACAATTGTTCTTTCTCAGCGAGGTATTAAGTCAGGGTATCATGGTATGTGTCACATTGATTCTCAAAAAATTTGAAGATGTGCATTTAATTATCTTTTTCTTCATGACATGTGCTTGGAATTTATGCCTTTTGACTTATCCACACCTAGGGGGGTGACATGATGCCCTATCAATTTGGTTCCCTTAGGAATGAGTTTCCACTGGTTGGGTTCATGAAAGGTCATCGTCCATTCCCACCATACTTATCACTTTTCATCATATTCCCTCTCGTTTATCCCCTACACTAGTTGAGGCATTGGGTTTACCAAGCTAGCAAAGGGTTGTACATTTCCTTGTGGGAAGAAGGGGATAAAGGCCCAGAGGGTAAAAGTAGATGGAAATAGATAAAATCCAAAAGAATAAAAACATTCAAATGCTTTGCCTAGGGATCCTTGAGAAAGAAATAAAAGGCTTCTTAGTAAGAAATAGGAGGGACCCATAAAATAATTAAACTCAAGACCTAGTTGGAGGATAGGGGTCTCATCATGGGCCAACCTATTAGGTCCATGGGTATGTACTGGTATGACACTACTATTCAGCTAGTCACCATTCTAGGGCAGTGGCTCTTGGTATCATATCCAAGAGAAATGGGGTCTCATCATGAGCCAACCTGCTCATCTCCGTGAAATGCTCGTGGGTAACATTGTCACCACTGGTCACCATGTCAGGGTAGTGTCCCCCATCTATTCTCTTGAAAGAAAAAACAATAAGATAAAAGTTAAAAAGGAATTGAATGGGCTTGGAAACATTTTCATCCATGACAAGGTGCATCTGACCCTCTTCACAGGCACCCACAGGTAATCCATACATTTCTCTTTCATCACTGCACCAATTGCCCAAAAATCCCATAGAATCTCTGTTGGATTACTGAGAGGGGGGGTGGATCAGTAATAGAGAAATTTAATCCTTTTTTCACCATAAAATGAAAGTGTTATATAAATGTACCATTATCATCCAATAGTTGCAAATTAAATAAATAATGAGAAAATGATCAATCACACACATACACAATACATCGGTGTTTTACATGGAAACCCAAAGTGGGAGAAAACCACATAATGTTTTTTCTTCTATGTCTTTAAGAATTACATTCATTGGAAGAACCAACATCCTTTGTTTTCTAGTTGCAACTGGAAGGAGGCTCCAACCCTCTAGTTTCTTAGGTTACAACCTGAGGGAAGCTCCAACTCCCCAATTCTATGGCTACAACTAGAAGGAGGCTACAACCCCCTATGTTCTCTGACTATAACCGGAAGGTGGCGACAACCACCTGTTCTTTCCCCATCCAACTATTCTGACGTATAAGTAGAACAATGGAACCACTACCACACTATCACTATGCGATATACTACTATAAACCTGCACCAATCAACCTACACAAAACAACATTTACTAATAACATGAACCATGCATCAACCATGCATCAACCTATACCTCAACCTGTAATCAACCTGTAACATTAAAAAGTGCATCAACCATGCACCAACCTGTACCAAATAACATGTAATCAACCTGTACCATAAACACGTGCATCAACCATGCACCAACTTGTACCATCAACGAGTGCATCAACCATGCACCAAACCTGTATGAATAACCTTTCACAACAACCTATCCAAACATCCTATCACAACAAACTGTCTCATCAATCTTATCAACCAAATTAGATCTACTCATCAAGATCAATCACCAAGAAAAATCTCAAAGATGTACATCAACCAAGCATAACACAACAACTCATAATCATCACCAAGATCAATATGTGCTTCTAATAATATACCAATACAAGTGTGCTAAATCATCCATAAACCATGTGTCAACAATACTACT
>SNQJ01S0050525.1:0-11319 GCA_010110895.2 Picea sitchensis
CAGCTTGGCTCTGATACCATGTTAATGTTTAAGCCATTATTATAGTTGTTTGCATTTCATTAGATAACAATAGCATAATCCAAGATCATTGAGAAATACACAATCACAAGAGACATAACATTTATCCCTGGAAACCCTCTAGGGGAAGAAAACTCAGCAAAACTTCCTTAATATAGATAGCCAATATAATGCCAAGAGATCTCTTAAACTAATACAGAAAGTTCTCTCCCAGATATGCACCACTCTCTCTCTCTCCTTCTTCTCCAGCAGTAGATCCGAAACTTGTCTCTTAATGAGCAAGTGAGTTGTGTGTCTAAGTGAGGCGCTAGCCTCCTTATTTATATTAGACTGGCACGTGTGAAGTGTCTCTTCACTGGCAGGCCCGACTTCTCCCACTGGGTGGTTATAACCACCTTAATTACATTCTGGGGCCTCTTTAATATATGTTGGGGCCGACTTCTTATTCTGCCTATTATAATTAACATTTGACCAAACCGCAAAAGGGGATTTGGTCCTATTACAATCGCCAACAAGATCAATCCACAATGGGGATTGATCCAATGAATAATATATCAAATAATAATAAGAATACTCTTTGCAGTTACATTACTTCAACAACAACATTGTAATGGGTAGATTCAGGTGGATTACCTTTTGTTGGTTCTAAGGGTTTACCTTTGTCCTCTTTCTTGTTTTGTTTGTCTTCTTTGATCTTGTCCCATGGAACTTTGCAATCATCTGCTTCATGTGACCCATTCTTTTTGCAACGGGTACAATGAAGATTGGATCTATCACCTTGGTTATGTCTTCCCCCCTACCTCTGAAATTATTTTATCCACATCCACATCCTCTTCTATTGCTTTCTCCTTTGGAAGAATCATGTGGTTGACTCTTGTCTTTTTAAGCAAGGTAAACAACCTCACCAGATGGAGGAGTTGACTTCTTTCTCCTCTGGAAGAATCATGTGGTTTACTCTTGCCTTTCTAAGCAAGGTAAACAACCTCGCCAGATGGAAGAGTTGACTTCTTTCCAAAGGATTTCTCACAATCTGCAACTTTCTTAATCAACTTATCAAATGTCATGGATTTCATCCGATCACTTGCTTACAACAATTCAAGGTAGTGAGAATATGTAGGGTAGAGGGTCTTAATGAAGGTCGTGAAAGGGAGATCAATCTTCACTCTGGTGGCTTCAATGTCATGCATTATGTTTGTGATTTTTGAAGCCAAAGCCATAGGGTCATCATTCTTCAACTCTAGGTTGAAGAGCTTCAACATCATAATGTGTGTCATACAATTCATTCAATATCTTCAAGGTCCTATAGGAATCACTAATGGAAGCAATATGAAAACTCACCTCCTCACTTATTATCGCAGATATTACTGCATATGCCTTATGGTCTTTGTCTTCCCATATTTCACATTCTTTGTCTGTGGTCAGAATGACTGGTTTTCTATGAGGTCTGCTACTCTTCATATTTAATATTGAGACTTCTTATTTAGATTTTGCTTCTTCTTCGATGGTTTTACTGCTATGAGGGATTGTTGATGCTTCACAAATCCTTTTCCATGGGTCATTGAAGATCAATGTGCTCTTGATCTTCCTCTACCATTCTCTATAATTATCCTTGTTGATCAACACCACACCGACAAAGGATATGAGAGAATGCATTGTCTTATGCCTTCACGAACACATTAGCAAATGAAAAATATAATAAAATTTCTCCATTAAAAACGCAATTAACTTGCCATTGCACCAAGAATATAATGCAAATTCAAGAGCAATGAGGAATGGCTCAATCAAAGAGGAATGACGAGCAACAAAGCCATTCATACATCTTTGTAATTCGCCAACGTAATGCCTTGTGCCGAGGTACCTTCAATACCATTGGTTAATCTCCTTTTGAAGCATGTTTTGTCTATTAGTCATTATGTTTTGTCTATCAACGATATGATGTTGTCTCAATATGAATCTCCAACGATATGATGTTACCTCAATATGAATTGCCAACGATATGATGTTATCTCCACCAATAACACCATTAGTGCGAGCAATATATATGGATATTGTTAATGGATGCTTCTCGATCCTCTCGGTAATCTCAAACAAGAGTGTAATTTTTTTACACAAACTGAGCACTGTTCCCACAAACGACGCCAGATATAAACCCTCGATTTTTAGGGTTTATTTATTCTTTGTTTCATATACAAGAAAGCATCGATCACAAATCTAGCGAGAGCGAGGAACAATGCTTTTCTGAGGATAATAGGGAAATTGGTGAGGTTGTGAGTAATACCAACAGTGTTAAGGCGAGGTCAAGAGTGATACTATGAGGTCGTGTGATACCAGCAGTGTTAGAATTGAGCGAGCGAGCTATAGTTTAGCGTTTAGTTTCAATAGTATTACAAACATTGCGAGAATGAGGTGCAACAACGGAGAAGTTAGGTTTTAGGTCGTTGGTTGAGGGAGAGGTCGTCGAATACATGGTTGAGCATGAGAATGGAGCGACTGGTGAGAGGTAGGAAATGGTGAGTAGTTATAGTGGCTAAATAGGGTTTGTGCAAAGGATGGCAGGGGGAGAGACAATTTGAACGTCAGGAAATAAACAGATAGTGAATAAATCAAAGCGTAGAGGACAGAGAGACAGGCAGGCCAACAGAGTGTCAGGAGAAATCATGGAGTTAGGCCAGGCTCTGATACCACTGTCAGGCCAAGCATTGGGTAGGAATCATAACTCCACGGGATGATTATTGCATTAATGAGGCTCAACGATAGCAAAAAAGGGAGTTCCGAGAATACAGGCTATTGGAATGTTTGTAGGCAGAAATTTCAAAGATAAGTAATGATGTTTGAAACATAGAACTGCCTCAAAGACTTCATAGGAGATCTCTGTTGGCACATTTCCTAATCCAATAGCACTCATTTGTGTTTTATGCCAAAATTGGATAGGAATGATATCTTTATTCAAAAGATTGAGGTCAGATCCCGTGTCTAACAAAGTCTTGAGTTTGAATAATTTCCCTTTGATCTTGACATCTAAGAGGACATGGAACTTTTGATGATGAATGGGGAGAATTATCCCGTCCTTGTTTTCATGTCCTGTACCCTGACCTTCTTGTTTTGTTTGTGCCTTGATTTCTTTCTTAAGATTTCCAATTTCTCTTCCTAAATTGGAGATAGAAATAGTCTGTACAGGGCAAGAAATCAAAGTGGTTGGGAGAGGGCGCAAAGCGGGTTTACAAGAAGACTTTAGGGCCATTTACCTTTTGTGAAAGGTAGAAAGAATTTGTTGTTGGGTTTTCCATTCATAAAATGAAATCCAAACATTGTTCTTGGTCATATATTCTTGCCAATTTGTTGATAAGGCCAATTTTTCTTTGTCTGAGATAGATTTGGAGAATCTCTCTGCATCAGGATGGGAAAACAGATCCCAATTCAACATACCTTTCATCCATTCTTCTTTTACCATATGTTTCTGGCACCCATTCATTAATGAAAGGAACTTTCTTATTTCTGGTACCGCTGGTCTTTTGATGTCATTTGGGATATTTTTCACGACATATCTTTGAGAGATATTAAGAGGATAAGATTCTGTTATAACAAGAATGCGAGGTTCACGTGGAAAAGGAAAATCAGAACATTGTGGATGGGGACAAGGTTCTTTTGTTGTATAGCTTGTAGGAGGAAGATTTGTCTTAGGATTATGATGTCTATGTTCAAGATGGATTTGTTCATTCTCTGTGTGAGTGGGTAGTGTTGAGAGTGTTACTAATTTAGCACAATCTAAACACTGAACAGAGTAAGGTACTTGTCCTAATGAGGAAGCAAGGTGTTGGAGCAAAGGATGCAAAAAGAAGGATGGAGTTGATACAGAAGAAACAGAAGGGCGATCATCTTTGAGGTATGAACGTTGAGGAGTAGGGAAAGAGATGATTGTAGAGGAAGAGGATTCTTGGATGTTTGCATAGGTTATAGATCGTGGTATTGGAACTCGAGGAGTATCAATGATCCAATTTGCGGGAAATGAGAGATTTTCCCACTTAATAGTCTGGTGTTCCATTTTTTGATTTAGAGGGTCAGTAATAACCAGAGTACTAGATTTAGATGTCTGACTGGGAGCATTCATCACTGTAGGATACAAAGTATTTGTATGCCTAAAACATCCTCTAGTTTGGATGGAAATGTTTGTCCTGGTTTGGCACATATCAAATCCAGTGGTACGAATCTGGAGTTTAAGAATATCTTCAAGGTTTCATCAAAGGTATATACAAAGAAGTTTGGAAAACAATCAAAATATACAGGGCCATTGGATAAAGGAGCGACAATGCCTCCTATCAAGGAATCACTGAACTTATTATGTGTCATATCTCGGACAATACACAAAACATAAGCATCTATTCCTTTGTGTACTAAAGGATTGATTCCAATACGTATGCAACCAAAATGTAGATAGTTTGTTTTGTGTTTCTTTGCTTCAGCTTGGATTTCTTTAACATTGATCAAAGAAATGGTTTGGCTAACATCATTATTTTGCTGTATGCAGATAACTGATTCTTTAACAATGACTCTGGACACAGCACGAAGGTGAAACATACTTAAGTCGTTATAGACTTGGTTTGCGGAGATGGCAGGTAGTTTCCACGCAGCCTATGGTTGAGATTCAATGGCTTCAATACTTGCATGATTTAGACTGTGAACATTGTTGTCTGCAAACATAGAGCTTAGACTGCTTGTAGAAGTTCTTCCTGAAGTGCTTTCTTCTTCAGCATTTTGAATATCTCGAAAAGACACTGATCTATCCATGATGAAAGTAATAACTATTACTGCACAGAAAAGCAGGGCGTTTAATTCTAGTTCTTTGCACCGGAGTGAAAGAATGTCGAATAAGCTCCCGGTCGACTGCTCAGGCAATAACTAGTTAAAACTTGAAAAGTTGCAGAAGTGGAAACCTTGTCTTTCAAAGGCCCGAGACTTCTAATACGGCTTTCAGAAAGTCGCAAGAGTGGAAACCTTGTCTTTCAAAGGCCCGAGACTCTTGATACGGCTTTCGAGATTAATTCTTATAGAAAATAAAACAAATAATAGAGTGAGAAGTNGTCTTTCAAAGGCCCGAGACTTCTAATACGGCTTTCAGAAAGTCGCAAGAGTGGAAACCTTGTCTTTCAAAGGCCCGAGACTCTTGATACGGCTTTCGAGATTAATTCTTATAGAAAATAAAACAAATAATAGAGTGAGAAGTCTGTTATCATACCCGGGTTGAAAATGTGGTTGGCTCTGATACCATCAGAAAAAACATGAAGTCACACTTCCATATAAATATGCCTATGAAGGAAAACCTTGCAGAAGCAGAGTTATCCCAATGAATGTTGAATATCAAAGGCTATGTTCAGAAGAAATCAAAAGCTTACTTCACAAAGGACTTATCAGAGAATCCATTAGTCCATGGAATTGCTATGGATTCTATGTTAATAAACATTCTGAACAACTCAGAGGAATCCCCAGATTAGTGGTAAATTATAAACCACTAAATAAAGTATTGGTTGATGATACCTATCATATTCTAAACAAAACAAGTTTGGTAACAAGGATTGCTGGAGCAAAGATTTTTTCTAAATTTGACCTAAAATCAGGATTCTGGCAAGTAGCAGTAAAAGAAGAAGACAAATTCAAAACAACTTTCAGTGTTCCGACAGGACATTATGAATGGAATGTCATGCCCTTTGGTTTGAAAAATGCCCCAACAAAATTCCAGAGAGTCATGGATGACACTCCGAAACCTTATTTCAATTGGCTTATTGTTTATATTGACGACATACTTGTATTTTCTTCCTCTATTGAACAACATTTCAAACATCTTAAGAAATTCATACAAGTTGTCAAAGAAGCAGGATTGGTTTTCTCAAAGAAAAAACTTGAACTTTTCAGAACTAAAGTCAAGTATCTTGGCCATATCATTCGGAATGGTGAATTAACCCTGCAAACCCATGCCGTTGAATTTGCTGATGAGTTTCCATATAAAATCACTGACAAAGTCCAACTCCAAAGATTTCTTCGAAGCTTAAATTATATTAGTCATTTTTATAAAGGATGTGCTCAGGATCATAAATTATTGAATGACAGGTTAAAGAAAGATCCAACGCCATGGACAGAAGCACATTCACAAGCTGTCAGAAGTATTAAGTCCAAAGCAAAGATACTCCCATTGCTTTATATCTCCGACGATGATCTTCCTAAAATTGTTGAAACATATGCCAACAATCTTGGTTGGGGAGCCGTCCTTAAACAAGTCAGAGAACAAGGAGGTAAGAAAAGAGAAGAAATAGTTCAATTTTCTTCCGGACTCTGGCAAGCTAGTGAAAAGAATTATTCTGCCCTAGACAAAGAAATAAAAGCAGCTCTAAATGCTATTCATAAGTTTTAAATATTTATTATATATAAGAAATTTCTGCTAAGAACTGATGCTGCAGCTATGAATAAAGTTCTTAACAAAGAAATAAGAACTCCCAGTGATGCCAAATTTGGTAGGTGGCAAGCCCTGTTTAGCAATTTTGATTTTTCCATAGAACATATTAAAGGCACCACAAATTGTATCCCAAACTTTTTAAGCAGAGAACACCTCCAACAGGTCTCTATGATTATCTATGTCCAATTGAGAAATGGATCCGAAGTCTTAACAACTATTCCAGATACATTGAGATGGGAACAATACTCATCAAACTGGAAACCTCATTGGGAATTAAGAATTATGAAATTGCTATCTCCCATAAACCAATTCCATTGTCCAGGACTGGTCCCAGAAGTACGCAACAGGGAAAGTTCTAATGTCCTGATTCTTGTCATTTCAAGAGGTTCACAAGAGGCTGTTGAAGCACAAGATGCTCTCTCGAGTATTTTTCATGACATAGATCTCATTTGGGATATCGGGAATAACCAAGGTTTTAACCAACAATACTTTTGCCTCCAAAGACTTAGATTACTATGCCATTGGCCAGAAAGAAATCAAGCCCTATACTTCCCTGGCAGTGACTATGATTATTCTCATTACAAAATGTTGTGGTGGGATTTCATACAACAAGAAGACTTCTTGACACTTGTCAAATTTGGAAATGTTAACACTGCCACAGCAGGAAGACCTCCAAGTTGGCTTGCAGATTGGTGGAAAGATTTTGGTCTCAATAAAAGTGCAATAGACCCAACAATTCTATCATCTATACGCAACCTTTTATCTCATCTGCAATATGTCCAAAGTCTTTTTTAGAATGGGCCAAATGATGGGGAAATTTTGTGTCATTTCATCTTCAACCATCTTCAATGGGTAACAAAGGCTAAAACCAATGTACAAATGATAAATGACCAACCTTTTATCATTCGGAAAATCTACAGCAAAATGTGGGACACTCTCAATTATGAAGAAAGATTCCATACTCACATTGAGAATGACTAAGTCTTGCCTATTCATTTCTTATTGCTCGACAGTGGCGTCAGTCGGTTTTCGTGGATTTCTGTCATGAATCTCCACTTTGTAATGTTTCAAATAAAAGTATCTTAGAAACCTAGAGCACTTCTCTAGCTTTTGACGTGGTTTGACCCGCATTTCTAAGATTCGTTAGATACGTGGAAAGTATATTTGAAATTTGGTCGGAAGGTTCTTGCATGATCGCTCCGCCAAATCTTAAAAGTAGATCCGATTCCAAGAGAATAGTAAAATGTCTTGTCTAAGAAATGATTCTCTTCTCCGAAATTTTGTATATAAGGAGATGAGAGGTTCATTTGAAGGGGGGTCGATTTGAGTCTGTAAGTCCGAGTCTTCTAAGCTCCCTCTCTTCGAGCTTTGCGTCTTTCATATAGGTTGCTTTGATAAGCTTGCGTGATTCTGGCTCGACCAACACAAACCTAAAGTGGCAGAAGCATTTAGTTTCAGTCTGTCTGTGTGTCTATTGCGAGAAAAGAGCAATCTGTGCTCAAAATTTGTATATCCAGCCACTCTGACTCTTTTAATATAAATCAGCGTCCGCATTTTATCTCTGAAAATTGTATATTATCTTGTCTATGTTTTATGCTCTATCTATTTGCCTACTATTGCGATTGTCTGGAGTTCATTGGAGAGCTTTATGAAAGTTCACTGAGGAGATTACCGGAAGTTCACTTAGGTCCTGAATAACGTCTGTGGTAAGTCCCGCTAGGTAGGTGGCTGCTAAGGGCAATTAGGCGTTGGACTGTTTGAAGGTTCACGCTGGGATCTTTCTTGGGTTCACATAGGAGGTTTTCTGGGTTCATGTTGAGATCGCAAAAGGAAGCAGTCGGCAAAGGTAGAAGTCTGAGACAAGTTTTATTCAAGCTTCATTCTCCTCCGGAAAAAGCCTTTGAGTTAATAAATACATAAAGATATAACCGTTGGTCGTCTGGTCTTCTCCATCCAACATATGACTCTTCCTATCACCTATAACGCTTCATATGTACATTATTATATGTACATTATTGTTACAAGTAACACAACCATAAAAGATTACGTGTCCAACACACCCAAAACAACGACATGGTATCCTCCAGTGGTCTATTCTTTGCTTGACCGAGATCTCATTCCAGACCAGCTCGATTTCTTCAAGCAACCCCTCACGCAGATCACCTTCTACTTATAACAAAGCCCAACGCCGATCCACTTTGGTCTCCCATCCCGGTACGAGCCCAACGAAAAATGCCAATGCGACTTGCAATCGCCATGAGGATCTCCTCTTGGGAGATTTGGCAAAATTGCCCAAACTTTTGTTGGAGAGAGAACATCTCTTGTAGGATCAAACGAGACCATTCATTCTTTCAACACCAGTCTGGGAGGACCCCACCCCCAATTTCTGCACAAGATCTCCATCATCTCCACATCCTGGTTGAACACGAAGCAAATCCACCCTCGAGCGAGAATGTGAAAGGTGGGGGCAATAGCCAATTAAAAGTTAATTGTTCTCCAGCCAAGATTTCATTGAAGCATGGGAAACTACCTTCCCGCAGAAGCGACCTACAAGATTCCTATGCATCAGATTGGAAATATCACCAATACCTACTTCCTCCCCAACAAGCATACGCCTTCTCTCTTTGCAAGCCTTCTAAAATACTTTCTTTCTTTCTTTCTTTCTAACATTTTCTTTTCCTATTTGAATGGTTGTTTTGGGTTAATGGCGAAGCAGCGTCCTCTCCCTTCTCGTACAAATCCTCGAAAACCACCTTCTTCCCCGAATGCACTACACGCAGCGTGACTACATTTTCCGATAACGATTTTGCATTATCGATCACCTTGTGCCCGATAACCCTCTCGGGAATGCATTTAGATGGCATGTATGACAGGCCAACGAGCTCATTTAATATGGAACCTCGATCTAGAGAAGGGGCAAGTGGGGGATCTGACGAGCTTAGAGACTCCGTGTCAGTTGCCCTTTTAATGCGCTGATACCTTACGTACTCCGCAGGGAATAAAAGATATGGCTCGTACCAAGGCAATCGACACCATAATCCACCTCCTCATCGTCCATATATAATTTGACTTATACCTAGAAAACGAAGCCCTCTCGATTCAGTGGTACCTACGTCGAAAGTGAGAGCTCGAAAATCATGGGAAAGGACGAGATAATCATCTCGAACAAGGCGAAGGTACAAAACACAAATCCGACAAAATTAATGAGACAGGTCAAATTCTTAACGATCTTGATAATAGAGTTTAGCTAAATAGCCATATGGGTTTGAGAATTGATGAGTCAATTCATGTTTTCAGTGCAAAATCTAAGTCCTTTTTTGACCTAGCGAAGAGCCAAGGATACGGGTCATAGTGTTGGACTATCTCAGGATTTGGGAATCCTAATCAGGAGGGAAGAGTGAAAGGGCAGTTTAGATTCTGATCAAGGAAGAGGTATGGGAATATCATCAGAATCTAAATTGTGAGGTGAAAGGTAAGCACAAATATGAGGGGAAGATCTTGAAAGGAAGGTAAGAAATAGTAAAGGAAAAAGGAGAAGTATTGAGTCGAAGAAGGACTGAGTTAAAATGGTGCATGGAAAAGATGTGGGTTTGAAGGCGATTGAAAGTCTAATGAAAACAATCTTTATAGGGCACTTCATGGGTAAGTAAGTGAAAGCTCTTTACAGAGGTGATTAGAGGAAAATTGGCCCAACATTTTAGGTTATTACCCTAAACATCACATTCTGCTTAGGGATTGACTCTCTTTCGAATTCAGGCAAAAGGAGAATGTGAAGTTAATCATGAAGAAGTAGTGGTTATGGGGTTCATTGGTGTTAATGTTGAGCACCTAGAAGCCTATATTTGATCCTCATCTTAAACCATGCTTTAAACAACTAGTATGGGTACTAATGCCTAAGCTCCCCATGGAATTGTGGAACACGAAGATCCTGGAAGTGTTGGGTAATGACTTGGGAAAATTCATGAGTCTATAAAAGGGGTTTGAGATTAAAGTAGATAGACAATTTATCAATATTTTGCTCAAGCTAGACCTCTGCGAGGACCTATCCAAGGAGATGGACATTGAATGGAGGGATAGGATATATGTCTAAAGGTTGAACTATTGGAAAGTTCCATTTAGGTGTTTGAAATGTCGCGGGGTAGGCCATGTTTGGAGAGACTATGAACACCAAAAGAACATATGGGTATGGAGGAAAAAGGAGGGAAGTCAAGAATCCCAAGAAGACTTAGGCCCTAAAGAGAACAAGATAGCTTTTAAAGTTTTAAATTCTAAAGATGTCAAGGATTCAATTTCCCATGATTTGTTGTGCCCAAAATCCTCTAAAGTCTATTAAGTGGAAGCTAGAGTGTCTGACCTTGCTATGCAAGGTATGTCAACTCAATCATTTAATCCCCGTGCTAAAAAATTGTTGGAAGGAAAAAATTGTTTAAAGGAAGAGATTGAAAATTCAAAGTCTGGAGGGATGGGTATGAGAGGTTCAAAGTGCCTTGAAGAGGGTGTACGAGCCTTGGAAAAAGGAGTCTACATTGAAACACTCTTTTTCAAATTCCTTCAAAGCTAAGGTTCCAAGTATAAATTCTCAGTCATCTGAGCAATGTGTTAGCAAATCCAAGGAAGAAAAAACATGTTTAGTGGAAGATCTTGGGATGTATCCGTCAGAGGAAAAGGGTGCAGAGATCTTCGAAATTTTGGGCCCCAAGAAGGTTCATGAGTATTTGATTGGAAGCCTAAAAAGAAACCCTCAAATTCTTGGGCCTCCAAAGCCAACTCCCAATACTCAACCTTATCTAGTGAGGGGATGGATTCACTTAAAGGCAAAGGTAGGTCTAGGTACAACTTGAGATCCAGGAAGGAAA
>SNQJ01S0050525.1:11329-33408 GCA_010110895.2 Picea sitchensis
GTAGAGATAGAGATGGCGAGAGAAGGGGAGTAGGGAAGAATCTCCCACCCAATATTGAGCAAATATCCAATGAATAACATTGATGGATATTACATCCTATGATTATGATCTCGTTCTCCAAGAAGGGGATATGGCGGAATTGGTAGACGCTACAGACTTGATCGAATTGAGCCTTGGTATGGAAACCTACCAAGTGATAGCTTCCAAATCAAGGGAACACTGGGATATTTTGAATGGGTAATCTTGAGCCAAATCTAGTTCATGGAGACAATAGTTTCTTCTCCTAAGATAGGAAGGGGATAGGTGCATAGACTCAATGGAAGCTATTCTAACAAATGAATCTCATTTGGTCCAATACTATATTTATAGAACGCTCTATTTACACCTAAAAAGTGGGAATGTGATATAACATCAAACAAAACTCGCAATCAGAACTTGAATCGTTCCAAGCATCTATTCATAAGATAGATCCCAAATTCGAGTTGAAGTACTAATTTGAAATTAAGTAATCCAATTATGAACTTCTCTACTCTAGATAGAGAATTGAATCAGTTTTTGGAATAAATGGTTGGACGAGAATAAAGATAGAGTCCAATTCTACATGTCAATGTCAACAACAATGCAAATTGCAGTAGGAGGAAGATATGTTGGCTTTATAGACCATGAGGGTTCAAGTCCCTCTATCCCCACCTAGGGTCATTCTCGAACGACTGATCTATTTTTTCCAATTCCATTAGTTCGAATCCATTCTCACTTCTCAATTCTTTTACCTCACTATTTTCTTTCTTCATGAACATAAAAAAATAGAACATGAATTTGTCCATCCGTTTTATGACAAGTTGAGTTGATTAGATAATAAGTTGATCATATTATCAATTCATTATGTGATATATGATCCACATAGATGAAATCATTTGGAAATTATTCGGTCACAGTCCATTTTTTCTCATATCAGTGACTTCCAGATTGAAAATAATAAAGATCATTCTCAAAATTGGAAAAATCATTTTTTTCCTTATTTTAGTTGACATAAGTGAAAACCCTGTACCAAGATGATCCACAGGGAAGAGTCGGGATATCTCAGTTGGTAGAGAAGAGGATTGAAAATCCTCGTGCCACCAGTTCAAATCTAGTTCCTGGCAAGATGTCAATATCCATGTATCCATATGCATAGATATTGACAGATACATATGTATATGTACATATGGAGACACCCTGATCAAAATAGATAGATCAATCAATCTATTATGTTCTCTCCCTCTTATTTGCTTATATTGTCCCTACATGTCTGTTCCAATTGAATCTCAATTCTCCCGTACATATAAAAAAGTAGGATCGAGAACTCAGAGGGAAAGATTTTATGGTGGGAATAGAATCTATTATAAGCTCTAATATAAAATTAATCGAATCTTCCTTTTGGTTCTCGTATATCGTGTACACGATATATCATTATCGATGCGTCAATAAAATATTTTGATTCGTTAATCCATCGCTCTTCCATATTACCGGATATGGAAGAATTGAATGGATAAGAGGCTCTAATACTAGTCAGAATTTATTCATCCCATTATGTCTGAACCAAAATGGGATGTATTATTCAATAGAATTGGAGGATTGAAGTAGATCTAAACATTTCAGAGGATATTTCGAAAGTAGATTTGAATTGAGGTTCAAAATATTGATGTAATAACTTTTGATCATAGTTCCCAGTATGAATATTGAATATAACATGATGAAACCTATAATTTATCGTGAAATATTGTATTTTTCCCTTGTTGGAGCTCGGTCCTCATATATCCATGGAGCTCTCTTTTCTTTTAGGAAGTTTCATTATAGCATCTATAATAGCCTCTGGTTCAAGTGGGCAACCTGGCGAATAGACATCCACAGGAATTAACTTCTCTACTCCGCGAATGGTACTATAATAATTTGTACCAAAAATTCCTCTATGATAGTACATGCTCCCACGACAACTACATATTTTGGTTCGGGAATTTTTTCGTATAATAAATCTCACTACAGAAGGAGCCTTTTTCATGGTCACAGTTGTCGTCATTACAATGAGGTAAGCTCGTCCAGGACAAGATCTTGGTACCGGACCGTAACAATCAAAGTCAAATCACGAACCTATTAATGAAGCAAATTCGATGGAACCACGTACCGTAAAGGAGCAGCCATAGACCGAAAATTCTGGCCCAATTCGTTGGACAGATCGTTTGGGGTAGTTGAAATACCTGGAAAGGACCCTGGTTAATCCATCCCCTGGAAAGGACCCTTTTCCTCGTAAGGGGCGTTGTTGGGGAGTACCCCTCTCCAAGGCTAGTGGAATCTCTTTCAAGGGATGTCACAAGGGGGAAACCCCTTTCCCGGTCAATCTACCCCCATGCCAGGATTTTTTCCTTTGCACGGAAGTTCCACTAGGGGCAACCCCAGTTTTCCTTTCGGGAACCAGATGGGTGGAGGATTTCCTCTATTCAACCAAGGTCAACAAGGTTTTGTCNAAGCTCTGGTTCAACCTAAAAAACTCTTTCTCGCAACATGGTGCCAGTTACAACCCAGGACCTTCTTTTCAGGTTGCCAATCAGTCAATGACATAGCTTTGGCTACCATTTTTGGCAACGTTGCATTTTCCAAGCTTATCCAAGTTGATGAATGACCCCCTTCGTCATGACCCTAGCTGGCCTATGGTCCCAACCAAACAATCTTCAGACATACCCAAATTTGAGGGGAAAAGTTGCGAGGATCTACAGGACCACGTAATGACGTTCCACTTGTGGTGTTCATCCAACTCGCTTAATGACAATTCAATTCGATTGTGTTTGTTTCAACGTACTCTTACCGGAGGCACTGCCAAGTGGTACATTGAACTTTGAAGGGGGAAGTACTCGACTTTTGGTGATTTAGCCATGGTTTTCCTAAACCATTTCCAACTCCCTATCCGGTACGATGTCGAGACAGAATTGTGCCAATTTTGAGCAAGATAAGACCACACACATTTCCAGTCATATATGGGAATGGAGGAGAAGGAAGAGCTTAATTAAAGCTACGGTTCCACCAGAGTTTCTCCTTGAGTGATGTTGACGGGCGATATTGACAACTCGTCAAATGAAAAGGAATGGTCTGGTTTGAGGTTGTTTAAGTGTAACATAAGTCGTTTAAGGTAACTATCCCTAACGGGTTTAAAGGATTTGTTGGTCGGTGAAATGATCTATCTAATAAATAAATGAAAATTTTTCTAAGATCCTAACTAATAACTGTCAGATTTCAAGTATTTACAATGATCTATTAGATTAGATAACCTTACACTTAATTACATAAATTCACAAAATTTACAAGTTGTAAATGGGTACAAGATTTCTAGAAACCTTGTGAAAATGAGAATTTCAAAGTATGTAATGGAACTTAATCCTGGGAAAATCCAATCTAAACAATATCTACAAATAATTCAAACGTCATTCATACCAAAACAATAATATTCAAGCTAAGCCAACAATCGAACTAAACTAAATGATTTTGAATGTAATTTATGACATGAGTTATTCAAATGATCAAAGCACTTGAACTAAACCGTTACGATTAAAAAATTACATTCAAACAAACCATACAAACAAAATATGACAAAATACAATGACTAAACTATCCTGATCAGGAGCAGAGTTGCAATCTAATGGTTGAATCCTCTCCTTCAAATAATCGTTAGATTGTCCACCTGTAAAAGAAATTCTCGAACAGACAATGTTGCACTTCAAGTCCAACAAAATTCTGGTGAAAGAAATTTCAACAAAATTGAGTAGATTTAATACAGATAAGGAAAGGAAGCAACTTTGAGATCAATCCTCTATGGAGAATAATAATGTATTATTTCAATTAAAGAAACACATTTCATTAAAAAGAAATAATTAAACACATGTAATTTGCATAAGAAAAAGCTAATACATTTTACACATTATCTATCAATCACACAAAGAATTGATAAAGTTGAGATAACGAATGATGTTTTTTAAATATTAATCTTTGGAACAAGAGATACACAAATTAATATCATAAAAATGTATTAATAAAATATGGACAAAAACCAATGTTTCATTCTACAAAGCTATGACAGGAAGAAAATGAAAACAAATGATATTATATTATAAAAAAAAAACCCAAAATTACTCATAGAACAAAAGTCTGAAGCAAAATGAGGTTCATTGTCTTCCCATTACAATCCCAAGTCCATTCACTATTCCATGCTCCTCTTTTCTTCCAGAGTTCTAATCTTCTTTTTATAAGCCCAAACTACATAAATTGGTTTAATTTAATTAATTGCATGCTAAACATGAATATATGATATTCGTGGGTCGTTCAAACATAAGCCAAATTGGAGGTTGACTGCAACACAAAATCTAAAAAAAAATTGTCAAAGATTTGTCCATATCTCCCAAACCGTGTTGTTTCTGGAGAAAATCCTCACGATTAAGGTAAATTTCATCATTCTACGGATGGTTTTTTGAGTGTTTCCATAAATTCATTATCGTTTTCCCATAAATAAAGATTTGATTCACCTCCTGAGAAGTGAATCGATTTTTTAGTTTTATCATTTCAATCCTTTAGCAACTATTCTCCCAAAACAAGCAATTTCAACTCTCTTCCATGATCTGGAGTATGAGATCATGTAAACAAAACAATCAAAACAATTATTAATAATAACAAACAAAATCAAACAAATAATTTAAACGTCTATTCATGCTAAAAGAAAAAATCAAACCCTAATAATAACAAAAAAAATTGAGAATAACTATGGAATCTTCCATTATTTATTGTTTTAAATCAAATATTTATTTATTAATATGATAAAACAATACAAAAAAATAAGAATAAACTCATATCTATGCTTATTTTACAAACAAACTACAAACAAATGCACAAAAATGAATTGTTAAATCATTGGACAACTCTTGGGCCACTTTTCTCTTTCTACCGGCAAATGGGTAACTCATGTTATTATTGTCTTATCCATTAAAATTTCTATGTCACTCAGCTTGACCACTTTTCCATTTAATTGACAGTAAACAATGCAATTCTCAATTGTTTTATTATCTGCATGTCTTAAACATGGTGTAACATGTAATCAATTCAGTTTTTCGAATTATGTGGTTATTAAGAACGATCGTTAAAACAATTAATCGCACAGAACTTTGCAAAATGACAAAGTAATAACAATAATACTTGAAAATCATGACATGATAGTAACAAGAACTTTTATAGTAATGACCTTTGTAATGTCATGTAATTCAAATGAAAGGTCCAAATACATAAAGAAAATTTAACCATTGTTCATAGTTTTAAGTCATGATAAGGATTATGACCATTAGGACTAAAACCAAAGCAATTCATGTCTTGATTATTCATAGAAATCTAGTTCTCTAGCTCATGCTCAAATGAGATCATTCATTTTTGAAATATCATCAAATAGTATTAGGAAAACAAGAACAAGTGTATAAAAGTAATAATAAATGTATTATTGGATTCCATTGTCGAATCATGATGATAACCAGAGTTTTCATTCATTAACTAACAAAGAAAACCTGAAAATAAAAACGTGTTATGAAACCATTTGCTAATCATTGAAAGACATCACGAAATCCTTCGTACTCTTGTTTTGAGTTTTCATGTTGAAAATCAAGAAATTCAAAATGAAAAATAATATAAGAATGAAGAACCAATGTTAAAGTCACTTTCAATAGTTAGCATATTCAACATAATAGTGTCCACTGGAAACATTTAAATCACAAAATATTCACACAATTCAAAGCAAACCACTCAAATAAGAAAAAATCAGAAGAAAAAAAAAGGGACTATCAAAAGACCAAAGATCCAGTCAATACAATTTTGTGAAGTTATTACATTACAAGCCAGCCATCACTCCAAAATAATCCATAAAATCATCTTCTCGGATCAAGTAAGATAGAGTTGGATGTCATGAAAGTAATATTTTTGAATGGTCAAGGGAGTCTCCAAGTGGTTCCTGAAATCTCTACTCATGTACATTTCTAAGGACGTTGCGACTTCGAGAGTGTTTTCGGATGAACAAGCAATCTTTCGGGCACAACAGCTAGAGCTCATTTACTCTCAGTCGAGCATGCTCTATGAGATTATGTCGAAGGCGTCATATTCCACTCTCGACTTGGCAAAGCCAAAGTCTAACCCATATGTTGATGGCATAGTGGGTTCTTCTCAAACTAAAGCCGAAGACCTGTCTAAAATCCAGATGAAAAAACTTGTTATTTATCAACCTGTGGTTGGTCTGGACTCTGGCTCGACTACCCCCACCACAGAGTCTTTCGACGTGCATTATGTGTAAGAGAAGACTTTGAAGGGTGCTCAACAACTCAAAGATAAGATAAAAGGCAAGGCTAAGAAAGGTAGTGGGGGTAATAAAAAAAAATCCGATAAAAAAACTGAGGGGGGAAAAGATGAAAAAAGGAATGTGAAATGTCCTTGCAAGCTTTGTGATGAATATCACCTTACACATCAGTTCCCACGTATGGAAGAAGCCTAGCGTCTTATGAATTTGAATCAATAGCAACAGCGTGTTGTGTTGAAAAATCTCGTTCCACAAGGGTCGAATTTGCAGGGTGGTTCTTCCAACTTCAACCCGCAAGGGGGCACTTCAAGTGCACCTTCGTCTAATGGATATTGAGGAGTGGTGAATATGCTTAGCCATTCGAAGCTAAAGGATGTAGATTTGTTGACAAGGTCTCAGAATTATGATAATCTAGAGTCGACTGAGAAGTGTAAGAAAGCTTCAAAGGATCGTGCCCCTCTTCACATACAGAAGCATGAGAAAGAGACAGTGTTGCGCATACCGAAGGGTGTCTATAAACAAACAACGCATAACCCTAATGCGAGAGTCACCCCCAATTATTTGATTGTCGAGGATTTGGCTCAGACTCCATATGTAATGTACGCTTTGTAGGTGATTCAAAATTTCCCCTCGCAACATGGTGCATTATTGTCTGCCATAGGAGCTATTGATTCCTCAAGTCAATTCGTAAAGAAGTTTGATGCTACTGAAGTGAAGCACTGCCTTCCCTATCATGTAGTTTTCCAAATTGGTGTTGTTTGTAACAATCTTTTAGTTAAGAGAACTATTTTTTACGAGGACACTTCAACGTGCATAATGTCCTTGTCATGTTTGAAAGTTATCGGTTCCCCTTAGCTTACTCCCTCTCCTACCCTCTTAACCACCTTCGATGGACGATATTTTCGACCACATGGTCTTATTCCTTCTTGTCCAGTTAAGCTAGGGGGAAAATCCATTTGCGTGGAGCTTGAAGTAGTCGATACGTCGCTTGACTATAATCCGTTGTTAGGAAGAAGTTGGACATATGCCATGACAGTTGTTGTCTCGACAATTATTCAGATTATATGATTTCCCCACAAGGGAATAATTGTAACCATTTATCAATTGGCGTCCAAACTTTCTGATGCAGAAATCATCTCAGGGTCCACTGCCTCGTGGATCGAAAACTCTCAGATGGAAACTGAGAGTATCGATTGTGGAATGTATCATTTTCTTATGGGATATTTTGATTTTTTCGCACCAATTTTGTATGTTCACGTCACTTTGGTCGGCTTCCACAAGCTGAGTTCTAGTACTTCCGTCGATAGGGTTGCTTCGTTTAGAATTTCATATACGCATGATCCATGGACACTACCCTCAATGTCTAGTTTGTTTGAAGGTCGATTCCATGCCGAGATGGTTGAACATTTGTCTGCAGTTGAACTAGCTTGTCAATCCATTCAGAGGGACAAAACAAACCCAAATCAAAATCCCTAGGTCACGGAGGAGGATGATCTTTTCCTGACCTGTTTGGGCTCAAAACTCTTCAATCTCCCAAGACTATTTACACATCGTCTTGCCATTAGATGAAGCTATTATCGAGGCAATAGTTGGAGATGAAAGGCCATGGGGGGATATGCATCACATATCATATTTCCTCCCTGAGTTCAGTCACATAGAGAATGGAGAGTTTAATTCAGCTATCGTTAGAAGTGTTGATAGGACAATCAACCCCTTGGCTAGGCATGGTGTCTACGCCGAAGGAAATATGGCTAATATATCAAAGACGATCCTGATCAACATATTTAGGAATCTCAATGTTGTCAAAAACGTCTTCATCGGAGCAGAATGCTCACAAGATGAGATCGTTCAGTACACAACACTTTTTAAAGAGTTTTGAGACGTGTTTGCATGGTTTTACGAGGAAATGCCTGGCATCGATCCTCAGATAGTTCAACACGAAATTCAGACCTGTGAAAACGCAAAATCAGTTCGACAAAAGTTGAGACCTGTAAACCTTAGGAAGGTGGAGGAAATCAATGCAAAAGTGGAAAATCTGCTCAATGCAGGCTTTACCTACCCCATTCCTTTGACGGAATGGGTTTCCAACCCAGTTCTGGTTCATAAAAAGCAGGGTACAATTTGTGTATGCATGGATTTACGGGACTTAAATAAGGCTTGTCCTAAAAATAACTTTATGACACCATTCATTGACCAGATCTTAGACGAGTGTGTGGGGAGCGAAATCATTTCATTTACGGATGTTTTTTCGGTTATAACCAGATTGAGATTCATCTCGAAGACCAACACAAAATGGCCTTTATATGTCCCTGGGGAACTTTTGATTATAAGAAAATGCCCTTTGGTGTTAAAAATACTAGCTACCGCTACATTCTAGCGAGCCATGATGTTCGCTTTTGACAACTTGAAGCATATAGTGGAGGCATACCTAGATGATCTTACAACTCATTCGCATAAAATATCCCAACATCTCTTACACCTCCGCTTGGTTTTTGAACGATGTCGTTACTACCGGATCTGATTGAATCCACACAAGTGTATATTTTGCATGACCTCTGGTCATCTTCTAGGATTCATCATTTCGACGGAAGGGATCATGGTTGACCCCTTAAAGTTTGAGGCAATGATTCAATTGCCTCCCCCATGTACGATTAGACAACTTCAGAGCTTGTAGGGAAACACAATTTTTCTTCGGTTATTCATGTCGAACTATGCCAACATCACAAAAGGCTTTATGCACCTTTTGAATAATGGGGTCCCATTTTATTAGGACAAAGCCGCACAATGTTCATTTGATGCGTTAAAAAAATCTTTGGTTTCAACTCCTTTGTTGATTCCCCCCTACTACAATCGATATTTCTTGTTATATTTGGTAGCAATTGAATCCTCGATTGGCATGGTTCTTCTTCAGGAAGATGATGAGCTCCAAGAGCACATCATCTATTATTTAAGTCGCGCTTTGATGGGTCCTGAACTCAAGTATTCACATGTTGAAAAGATGGCACTGGCAACGTTTCATGATGTCCAACGGCTTTGATGCTATATTCTATTGTGTAAGACAATCGTTGTCACCATTGTTAACCCATTCCAATACGTCTTGACTAGGCGAATTATTTGTGGGAAGTACAACAAATGGATTGTTGTGCTTCAAAAATTCGATTTGGATTTTACATCCGTGAAATCCAAGAAGTATTTGGTCTTCGTTGAGTTAATGTCGGAGTTTCCAATTGAGAATTAGGAAAGAGAAGTGATATACTAATTTTCGGATGAGCATATCTTCCTCATATCTTCGTCTGACCCTAGGTATGGAAACATTCTTATATATCTCCAGACTCTAAAATTCCATTCAAACTATTCATGAGACGAGTGACGATGGATTTGTCACATGGCTAAAAACTACCTCATTATCACAGACACATTGTATTGGCCTGGGGTGGATTCGATTTTTCGTCGTTTTTTTACTTTTGAAGAAGTGGAGGCCCTGTTAAATGACTTCCATAGTGCAGCATGTGGTGGTCACCTATCTAGGTTCACGACAACCCAAAGGATTTTTTCGTCGGGTATTTTTGGCCCACGATCTTCAAATATTGTATTGAGGTGGTCAAGAAATGTCACTCATGCCAGATATTCACCAAGAAAATGTGTGCACATCCCGCTCCCATGTTCTGCGTTATGATTGTTGACCCTTTCACCAAGTGGGGGGTAGATTTTATGACATGCCACCCAACTTCGACTAAGGGGCATTGTTACATTATCATGGTCGTCGACTACTTCACCAAGTGGTATAAGGCTATGCTAATGTTCGCTAACGATGGGGAAACTACAACACTGTTCATTTTTAATCATTTCATAGATAGGTTCGAGGTTCCGAAGGATATTGTCATTGACCATGGCAGTCACTTTCATAACTGTATGATGACAGAATTAGCATCAAAGATGGATTTTAGGCAGGAGCATTTGTCTCCCTACTATCCTCAAGCTAACGGTCAGGTTGAAGCCATAAATAAATCATTAAAGATGATATTAAAAAGAATGGTTAACTCAGCTCGAACGAATTGACACTTGATGTTATATCCAACATTATGGGCTTACTGGACCTCGATCAAAACTACGATTGGTTTTTTTCCTTTTCAACTCATCCAGAGAGTGGAAGCAATTTTTTCTATTGAATGTGAGATCCCTTCACTAAAAATCACGGTTGAGCTCCTTCCTGATACGACTCATCTCGAGGAGCGCCTATTTTATCTTGAACATCTTGACAAGAAATGTTGAGATGAAACCTTAGGAAACAAGGCGCACAAGAAGTGAGTTAAGTCTTAGTATGATAAATATATTCATCCCAGGGTTTTCTTCAAGGGAGACCTTGTGTTGGTCTATGACAAGGACAAGGAACCCTTGGGGGCAGAAAAATTCAACCCCATGTGGTACGGCCCATCTGTCGTGCGACAGGTGTTGGAGAAAGGATCTTATAAACTCATGGATTATGAAGGTAATGTGTTGTCAAAGCCCATAAATGGGATTTATCTTAAGAATTACTACGTCGTTCAAGCCTAAAATCTCGAGCATTACAACTTTTTGTAACTATTGTCTATTTTGTACATAGTTTTGTATAGAATTATTTGCCTCCTTGTTGCGTTAATGATTGGTGTGATTATGTTGTGTGGCAGATGCATGAAGAGTCGTTGGTCTACTTTGGATTCACGAACAATGCTAGTCGCCATACTCGACACTTAACATTCGCTGCTTGCGTGATCTTCTCGCCTTCCAACCAGCTAGTGTCTGTTGGGGGTGTGTGTCTTAGGGAATCTACTAACAATGTTGTTGAGTAGCACAGTTATTGAGCTTTTGTGAGATGCATTGTCGCATGGAATTATTCGCCTTCATGTGTTCCTGGATTCGTAGTTTGTGGTCTCACAGTTGAATGGTTTGTATCTTATACACAATCCAGTATTGTTACGACATTTTCTTAGGGTACATCTTCCATAAGTGCAAAATGTGGGGCCCCTAGTCCCTAAATTTCATATATGTACAAAAATCATGCTATGAGCACACAATATCTAGGCCTGAGGTCGGTGAACTCTAACCAATGGTTCGGGTACCTCCATGACATGGCATTGCATGCCTACGGGGAGGTCATCAATAGTCGCCATAAGCACATTACAAGTGAGGGCCTGAAAGTTTCTATCCACACTACGCAAGGTCCTAGTTGCATCGTCACTGGGACCCACTTCCTCTATGTCGCATCAGTTATGTCGCAAGACATTATCCGGCCTCACAAGTGCTCTATCTACATACAATGTAAATTACATGTCAACATGATGGATCTCACAAAAAGACATGTATTTTTACCTTTCCATGTATATATCATATATATTCAAAAGATAAAAAAATTAAATAAACATAAAAACAAATTACCTATATCTCGTGGCTCATCCCTAGGAGGAATGCTAACATCGTGATCGTTAGTAAAGTCGATTCCAACATAGGGGTAATCCTCGATGAAGGGAGTGTGCCACTCCCACCAACTGGAAAATTCGTCGTCATACTGGTTGGATAATTTCCCCCCTCCTAGCCAACCTATCAACTCGGTCCATATGGTCGCAAGTGTCCCCATACATATGTCCTCGGGCTCATCATAGAACCCTTTCAAAGAAAAAGGTGCACAAGACATTGTCAAAGCCAAAGTTCTTAGTTTTCCTAAGCTTGCAATCTGTAAGTTGAGACTTCATGCATTTTAGCATTGTCGTACTCCAGTCGAACATTGTGGGTCTCAAGAATTCAACTCCATGTTGCATTTGGGCCCGAGAAGCCAGATGTAAAGGTTGGATCCTACAATCCGCACCATAGTGTAAAGAATGACTTGGGGGCTCATATTGGTAACATTCTTGATGGTCACCTGTGACCCACTCTTCTCAATGTCAGGATCACAATACTGGTGGATGTAATCATTGATAGTTCTCCCACCTCCACCATGGGTTTGGAAGTTTGGTACTTCCTCTCTCCTGGACAAACCAAAGATAAAGTAGATGTCCTCTACGGTAATTGTCAATGATTTCCTTGCAAACATAAATGCTTCAGCGTCTAGGTGCCAATAATCAATCAAGAGATTTAGTAATCTTCGTTGGGCCCTCATGCCACCAATATGAAAAAACGTATACATGCCACATTTGCGTAATGCTTGTTTAGCATCATCGTCATCAAAGACTGTCAAGTCCACTTCTTCATGTTCACTCTCTCTCTAGTGAACAAACATCTTGTCCATTTCCAAGAGAGATTTTAGTTAGCATTTGTTTTTCAAAATGTCTTTGGGAATCTGTGGCCTTCAGTTCTAATAGTCGCGGATATCCGTGACTGGTATCTCTACCAGCTACGGAAATCTGCGCGCTGCCTTAAGGCAGCCCGTAGATGCGCAGAGTCGAGTTTGAAAAAGGAAGATTAAGCCCCATTTTTCCATGAAAATGAATAAATCAATAATTGAAATTGCATGATAGGGTGTAGGTACTTACTTGGTCTAGGCGGCAAAGGATTTCATTGCTCCAAGCTCCACGAATCTTCGTTGGAAATTCAAGGGTTTTTTGGTCACTTTGGGTAATTTTTGGTAAAATGGTAAAAACGATATAGTAAATGGGTAAAAATGCTAGTATTTATATCAAATTGTAAAAACCCACTTCCTACAGTTTTGATATCTTTTTGAAAATCTGACTGATGGTTAGTCCCTTATAGCTTTGTGGTTGTTTTTTGCAGGTCTTAAGCTATACTTTCAACATTTTTTTTGTCGCTTTTCGTCGATTGGTCGAGTCTTTCACAAGACTCTAGGCATGTGATGTTCTCATAACTACCATTTTGTATAGGGTGCATTCACTTGAAATGTTTGCTTTATCATCTTCAATTACCACTTAAACCTAGGGTCGACCCCATTAACAAGTGATGAAACCTTCTCCTCTGCTTAAAAACGTCGTTTTTTTATGGTAGAGCCTACCTTCCATGTGCGCTTTAATTTAGAATCTCATTGTATGATGGTGCTCATGCTGCAAGATTTTCCTTCAAGCTCGGGAGTCATGGTTAGTCCCGCCATGAGTTTTCATTTGAACTTCATGCTTCTTACTCAGTCTTGTTCATGCCATTACCCTCGGGACTCCCTCCCTTATATGTTGCTCGCAACAACATTATGGACTCTTAGTTAAGCTCTTTTCAGACTCATTAAAATTGAAAAGATTGTCGAGTGACCTTGTTTCTTTCACACTCATTAAATGGATCTGAAAGAACACTTGTTCAACACAAGTTTACCCTTTTTTTGGACCGAATAGAGTAATTATGAAAAAGGTATACTCTAGTCTACTGACTAGAAGAGTTCTCCTTAGTTTTGTTTTACACTTTTTTAGGCTCAGGAGACTAAATTTATAAAAAAGGACATTGGAGTTTCAATTAAGCTCTTTTCGGATTCCTTAAACATGAAAATATGGTCGAGTGACCTTGTTTCTTTCACACTCATAAAACAGATTTGAAAGGATGCCTTTTCGGTATAAGTTTAACCCTTTTTCAGACTGAACGAACTATTTACTAAAAAGGAATACTCTAGTCAAACATTGACTAGAAGAGTTCTCCTTTGTATTATTTTACTCTTTTTTGGGCCCTGGAGACTAAGCTTACGAAAAATACCACCATGGGAGGCTTACTTCCTAAAGTTGAATTGTAATTGTATTGCATATTGATCGCTCGCGCTTTTAGGCCTAATGTCGGCTTCAACATGTAGTTGTTGAACCAATTGCTTGTGCATTCCTATCAGTTCCCAGCCTTGCAATTTATGCCTTTGCGATTCGACAACTTATCCCTGGAGGAAACATTCCCTGAGTGTCCTTATCCTACACATGCTTTCCTTCCATTGAGAATAGGTATGTTCCTTGTGCTCTGGGACTAGTTTGCTTTCCTATGACACTCGTTTCCTCCATTGTATTGTAGCATTCTTTTGTTCATTTTCAGGCTTTTATAATATGAAAAAGACAAAATTTAATAAAAAGAAAAGAAAAAGAAGAAGAAGAAGGGGGGAAAGCATCTATCTCTTGTGTTGGTAGCAGTCTTGTCACCCTTGAAAAAAGCACAATATTCAGTCGGTATCTCATCATTTTGGGTCTAGTATGGATTTAAGAGACTTTTTCTCATTTTTTGAGTTTTATCTCCCCCGATTGGTTATTCTTCCAACCATATGGAGTGTTTCTTGATCCCTCTTATATCACAAATGTATCCTAGTTTAGAGTCCATGTTGCCTAAGTCACATAACATGTTGTGCTTTTGTTCAAGGGAAAGTTTCAACCTGAGTTGGCCATTATGCAGTTAGTTTTTGACCTTGCAAGTCGGCCTTCCCGAGTCAAGTCAATCTCATCATCACAAGTATTTGTCTCTTCGTCCGATTTATTCCAAATCTTAGGCCTTCCACCACCCCTCGTGTTGGATGATGAAGGATGTATTAATGCCTTCCTTCCAACAGATCTCTTCCCATTGACTTTGACACATCTTTCTCTGGGATAGGGATCTAGAGTTATGTTTGGTACCTTGGGGCTTGCATTCATCAATGGAAGACTCCCTTGATATCGACAGTGGGAATACATCAATGTCCCATGATCGATAGTTTCTACCAGGTGTTTGACATCAACTCATTTATTCACACTTGTTAGATTGTACCATGGTACCTTGATGCCCATTATCATCATCGATGGGTTGTCTTGCGTTTATTAACGGTATACATCAATGACCGGTAATCAAACGATGTCTCATTATGTTCAACTTTGACTCATCTATTAACACGGTGTAGACATGTATCACAATGAATCGTTGTGAAGACCTCATGTGAAGTACGAGCACGATGTCTTTTGTGCTCCTTTCTAACTCATATGGTGCCACCCCACAGACATTGGTACTTGCAGAGGATCAACTTGTTCTTTCCCTTGGTTTCGGATATCCTATGTTCTTGATCTTGAGATATAGCTCCATTGTGTGTCTATTCATGGCTATGATCTACTTTGACATAGATCCATTGTGTATATTTCGTGGCCATTCTTGCTACTTCATTTATATCACATGGATCCACTAGGTATTGTTCGTGGCCATGGATTATAGACATATTTCACATATTCCATGGATCTGTAGTTTACTTGATTTGGCATCCATGATTATATCACTCCTCAGCATGGGTATGCCTGACTCGGGAAGAGAATACTCTTACCTGATATCTGATGATGGTTGTTGTTCTTGAATCAGTTATTTGGGAACCTTCACTGGTTTACTTCAATGCATCCTCGCCTCTCATAGTCTATAATGTATTTCGACCATCATTTTTCCCTTTTGACCTCACACATTAGGGGGCATCTGTTATAGCACAAAATTACACAACTATGCATTTGTGCCATGGCCTAACCCTTTCCCTTGGCTTGCTAGACAAATTCCCAACTTGCCTCCTCCAAATTATCTAAAAAACATGTCTTTTGCACATATATGTGGGCTCCTTTGATGAAACACACTGACATCGATGACTTGTCAGTGTGAAACCCACGGATGCCCTAAAAAATAATGAAAAATAAAATAATTCCAAGTTTTCGAGCGGGGTTTTCGGTTGGGCTCGTTTCCCAATGTCCCCATGCCCATACAAAACGAATTCCAACTTCCCTAAACCGTTTGGGGAAGATATAAACACACCATTGAGGGCTAGAATGAGAACAATTCTTTGGGTACAAGGTTATGTTGTTGATATATAACAAGCTTCCATATTCCTTTTATCCTCTGAGATGCATCCCCCAACCTGGAAACTCCTTTTCCAATGTTTATTCCTTCTTATATAGTCATAAGGTGTCTCCTTATCCTTATTGGGCCATCCAAGGAAGAGCCTCATCGTTCAGTAGATGCTTGAAGGATCTGTGGAGGAACCTGGGCAATTGGCTCCAAAACAGTGCCATAAGCGAGTCATGTTGTAACTAACTTTGATATTTGGTGTTAATAGAAGAGTTCTCTTTCCCTCCAATTTTGTGTTCATTGCAATATTGTATGTTATCACTTTTCATACTTTCTTTGGATATAACACATAATATATATGCTACTTGATTACGTAACTACCTCGTTGCAACATTTGTCTTGACTTCATTTTGAAGGCTTGTTTTGGTAAAGGTCATGAGCGCTTCGAAAAGCAGGAGCGGGGATCGACATTGAATGAAGGGTTTAAGGTGCACACTCTCTCCTTCTTTATTTCCCTACTCTCTCCTAGAGAAAAGTAGTTATTTTCAATTTGCACATTTGTTTGTGAGGGAAGATTTCAGTCTTCTCAATCTAATTTTGATTTGTTGTGACTTGACCCAAAGTCATGGGGGAAATATCCCTTCAACAATTTCCCACATGTATCACAATTGAATTGGGCATTGTAATCTATACTAGTAGTATAGTAACATTTATGTGTAGAAGAGTTGCCCATCTAGAATGTAATTGTCATGGATTCATTGAAGGAATGGCTAATGAAGGTGTAATCCATTGGTGTGTAGAGGTGCCTAAGTATATTCATTAATTAAAAGAGAGTAAATTGTGAAATGCATTGACCACTACATCCAACTCAGCGACCTAAGTGGTATAGTGAGTGTAGACTATAATAAGTGCTACGTGACAGTGACACGACGACAACATGTGCATAGCTTAGATGTCTATTGGTTTAAATTGTTATTGTCTTTGATAGCTAATTGATGAAGTACGAGGCAGGGGACTAAGGCTTGGTATCCTCCAGGAGACATATAATCGTATGCTTGACTCAGAGACAAGACAAAGATAGAAACAAGAAAGGTAATTATGCACAAGTATTCATGTTGGTGAAGCAAGTGGGTTATGAGCCCCTTGATTACAGATCAGGTTGACCTTGTTGGAATTGAACAAGAGACCTACACAACATCTTGAATTACCAACAACATCTTAGCAATAGTGGAAATCTTCATGGGGATCCCACCCCCCTACCTCGTTCCTGGAATATCTAAATGGGTGGCAACTCAACCACCAACCACAATAGTGACTAATACCCACAAGGGGCTTGATCAGATTTGAACCTGTGACCCATGGCCTCCATGTCAACAACATACCTTATGTGAATGGTTTAAATGATTGAGCTTACCCCTTGGTCTATTCCAAGGTAATCTTAATCGGTTGAACCATCCACGTAAGTCATGTTACCACTAGGGAGGGCATAAGTCACACGTTCAAATTTGGTCGAGTTCCTTGTGGTTACCCACCCTTATTATTGTAGTTGGTATTTGAGCCTTCCTCATTTTGGATATTTCCCTACATGTGCTTCTTCGGCACCCAAATGGAAAAAAATAAAACATTGTCTGGCTAGGGAGCTCCATGAACAAAGCAATCTAGTCTTTCAATTGTCTCAAAAAGGACTACATAATTTGAACATCAAAAAATAGATTGCACATATTTAGGGAGGGACCCTTCCTCCTTAAATCATTGAGTCAACAATACTCCTTCTTGCATAGAAAGAGCTTCTTTAGACAATTTATCAACATTCTCATTGAATTCCCTATATATACAATGAGTAAAATAAATATCACATAACTTGTTTTTCACCTCCATTATCCCATCCATGATAAGGTTCAACACCTTATTTTATATTTTATTTTTTTATTAGCCTATATTATAATTACTTGGGATCCCCCATTACTTGGAGTCTTCTCAACCCTGTATTTAAAGCAATTTTGTTAAGAAACCATAAGGCATATATTTATGATATGGTATTGATTGCTTGACTTGTTGCATATTTAAATATGGTAAAAACAATTCTCATTTATAAACACAATGCTACTTACCCCACACATACCTAGCACTCCTTGATAGGGTCAATTAAAGAAGCCCCAATCTAACTCTTGCAATATTCCAAAGCCTTTGAGATTCTTTGTGGTTTGACTTTTGGAGGTTTCCAAGAACATTCATAAGCATATCTCATTTGATGGATGACATGTATATCAAGGAGATCCTTTCCTTGAAAGGTCGTATCATTTCTTACCAACCACAACCCCTACACAACATGGCATGGAAGTTCATCACTATCTATCACTAACTTGTCGATGCACCATCTTTCAAAGCATGCCTCAAATGATCCCCTCTCCACTCTGGATGAACTCTTACCATCTATATAGCTTCATTCCACACCTCTTTTGTATAAGAGCATTGTACAAATAGATGATTCATGGTTTTTGTATCTCTTTTACACATAATACACCAAGCTAGCACATGGCAATTTCCATTTTGACCATTGTCCCAATAAAGTATTTTATTAGAAATTCCTAACCATGAGAAAATCCTTGTTTTGAGAGGACAACTTAACTTCCATGTTTTTATCCATTGACATTTCTTATCTCTTACTCCTTCCTCATCCATATTTTTTGTATATCCTAGCTCGATTTGTGTAAACCTTTAAACTTTTGGTTCTTAAACTATTCCAAATTATCTTCATCCTCCTTCAATTTTATGGCATAATGTTTTAGACTTTGAATAAACTAATTCCACTCCTTTACTAGATCTCCTTTTAGTTCCAACTAATTGGTAATTTTCCAACCTTGGGTCCACAAAGAATTCAAGCCTGGAGCACTTGCATCTACTAGTTTGAAAATATTTTAATCGTGGAGTGTCAATATCAAAGGCTCATAAAACTTGTAGTTTGCAAAGAACCCCACCTAAGGGTCGTCCCTGGTCCTAACCTTGTTCCCTTTGCCTACTTTCCAATCTAACCACTTACTAATCAAAGGAAATGCTCTTACTAATGTTTTCCAAATTATCGAAGCATCATTTAATGACTTTCTTTCTCACGTGATTCAATCCTCAATAGATTTTGATTATATATATTTATCCTTCATCACTCTTCCTCACACCCCTTCATTACAAAACATTATCCAAAGGTTCTTAGTTGCTAGAGCTTGCCCAAATATACATATATTTTTTTCAGGCCCCACTTGTCTTCCTCCCTTTGTCTTGCAAAAATATTCCACTTAACGAGATGAATCCCCTCCTTGTCTCGTTTCCATGTCCATAAAACTAAAGCATTTCCTTCAAATCTTATCAATGAATCCCCTCCTTATCTTGCCTTCATGTCCATAAAACTAAAGCTCTTACTAATGTTTTCCAAACTATTGAAGCACCATTGAATGAATTTCTTTTTTACATGATTCAATCGTCGATAGATTTTGATTATATATATTTAGCCTTCATCACTCTTCCTCACATCCCCTCATTAAGAAACATTATCCAAAGGTTCTTAGTTGCTAGAGCTTGCCCAAATATATGTGTGTGTGTGTGTGTGTGTGTGTGTTTCTAAGGCCCCACTTGCCTTCCTCCCTTTGTCTTGCAAAAATATTCCACTTAACGAGAAGAATCCCCTCCTTATCTCGTTTTCATGTCCACATAAAACTAAAGCATTTCCTTCAAATCTTATCCATCATTTTTTTTTATTTGTGCTAAAGAAATAGAGTAGACATGAATGCCTTCCAATATTGATTTTACTAAGGTCAACCTGCCACCTATAGCACCAATTTGTTACTTTGTCTTCAATTTTCTTGTAAAGCCAAATCTAGTATGTGTACTTACAATCATTTGGATTTAAATGAAAGCCCAAGCATTTAATTCCTCTATCCAAAGGAGGAGAGGAGTAAGAAACAATTTGTTAAATATGTCTTTCCACGTTCCCCTCCAAACCATTAAAAAGAACAGAAGATTTGTGAACATTAACTTCTATCAATATCTTTATAGTAGATATCTAAAATGTATTTGAAATTTTTGACCTCATTAATTGATCCAACTCCAAAGATCATTACATCATCTGTGAATAAAAGATGGCTTAGACTAATGGAGCCTCTCACCTTTATGCCTTTTATAGAGCCCTTTTGTCTTTCCATCTGAGATCAATTTGCTCAACCCTTTTGCCACTGATAGAAACAATAAAAGGGACATGGGGCATCCTTTCCAAAGCCCTTTATAAGTATTAAAATACTTTGAAGGAGAACCATTAATAAGGAATGCAAAAGACATTCAGTATAAACAACCCATGATCCAATTAAGAATTCTTATATTTGTCCATATATGAATCAACAATGATCTTAAATACATCTAGCATACTTTATCATAATCTTTTGCTATGTCAGTTTTCAACACCATGACATGAAGCATTTTAACCTTTATGGAACGCATAACTTCTTGTGATGAGCTAATAACATCATGAATTTGTCTGTTGAAGGGAAACCCAAATTGTTCTTGTAAGATAAGTTGTGATAATACCTTCTTCAATCTATTTGCCAATATCTTAATGACGATCTTAAAGATAGAGTTACACAAAGAAATTAGTCTATTTCCATCAAAAGATTCTAGATCACTCTTCTTTGGGATTAATGTAATAAATTTTGCGTTTAGGGCTCCCAATATCTTTCCTCGGGTTCTGGATTCCTCTACAGATCTCAACAAATCCTCCTCCAACATGTGATAGAAACCCAAGTAAAATTCTACTATTCAACTGTCTCGACCAAGAATTTTGGCCTTTTTGAATGAATACATGACATACTTTCATTCTTCTTTGGATGTTTCCGCCCCTTTGTCCTCATTCAATTGCTCATCGATTAGTAAGTGAAATAAAGAAACTACCCTTAGAACTTCAACAAGATTTTCCCTTTCTTGCTCCTAAAACTAAGCACCAATGTACTTTATACCTTATTTTTCAACATCATTAAGCAATCTAGCAGTGGAGCTACCTTGTTTCTTAATTTCCTATATTGTATTAATATTTTTCCTAGCTTAGCATAATTCTGAAAATAAATAAATAAATAAATTATTTTTGGTTCCTTCCAATATTTCCAACTTTTGAGATTCCTCCTCGGTAAAGTCCCCTCTTTCATTAAGCTCAAATAACCTACTTATTGCTTCCCCTAGCTTAATTAAATATTTATGTATTTCCTATTTTTTGGTTTTAGCCCTGGTTTTAGCCCATTCAACTGCCATTTTTTCAATGTTCCTTTCTCAATAAATTGAAACATTGTTGTTTCGCTCTAGGAAGGATCATGTTTTTTCCAATTATGGACCACTAACTCTTTGTATTCCTTCTCTTCCAACAAGACATAATTGAATTTAAATGGGGTTGGAAGTTTTTGAGCATCATTTTCAACATAGAGAAGGAACAGAAGATGGTCTAAGGACACACCATTCCCCGTGAAGACTTCATCCTCTTCGAGTATTCAACAATTCTTTCAACTATTAAAAAACTATATAACCTCGGAAGATGGAACGCGGCGATATGCCAATGCGGCTAGGGTCCAAACCCTAGCCGCCATCGCTCTGATACTTGCAGGGGCACGGAGCTCTGTTTGTAGCTGTCACTCCAGGTCTCCTTCAGCATTCAGGACGTGATTCGGGCGCCTTCGCTCTGATATTCGGTTGCAGGGGTGCTGAGGTCGTTTTAGCTGCCGATCGCTACACTCAGGACGCGACTCGGAGTTACCAGCGAGCCCCTACAGCGGGCACGCGATCTGGAGCAGTGGTAGCCTCTGGGGGGCGCCGCTCTGTCAAGATGGCTCCAAATTCGAGTGCCGAGAACGAGGAAGATCCTCTGGAAGCTTTCCAAGAGTTAGTCCGCTCGGTAAGACCTAAATCCCTGCCTTCTATTCCGTCTAAGTTTGTTAAGAGAATGGAGGAGATCCCTACTCTAGAGTTATCTCCAGAGCAG
>SNQJ01S0050526.1:8809-19667 GCA_010110895.2 Picea sitchensis
CCAATGTTGCATACTCCCTCCTATACTCTGCAATGTCCTTTGCCTGAGTGGGCGGCCTTTGTGCTATCGATTGTTGTGCTGCTGTTGGGGGTGCCCTCTGGAAACTGGGAAACAATGGCCTGAGAATCCTACTCAAAGAGGTATATGTGCGAGTAGGCGTCTGGGGTCTACTGCTTGCCCCTGAGTTCCCCTGTGCTGCATGTGGGGCTTGTGTGCCCGGGGTGTCCACTATAGCCAATCTATCAACCATCTGTGCCAAAGACTGAGTCATGGTATGCTGACTGACTACCAGATTGCTGAGTACCTGCATGAAGGTTGCTTCTGGTTCCATGGGGGCCTTACCACTGCCCTCTGGTCTCTCATATCTGTCTCCTAACATCCTCTTTGCCTCATGCTCTGCCCTTCTCTCTGCTTCTCTGTGTGCCTCTTCCTCTTCCTCTGAGCTGGGAGGGAAAGGGGGGAAATCAGGTCTAGGTCTTCTTTCCTTGCGTCTATTGTAAGTGACATATTCGTCACCTACGTGCTCACGACCCTCTGGGTTCTCTACTGCACTCATCGTCTTTAGTCAAGGCTGGCAAGACTAAAGCCATGTATTCCATCAACCAATATGCCAAGTAAGCCAAGTGAACAACCAATTAATGAAGAAGGGGCTACATCCTCATCAAGTGATTCATGAAGTGTGACAATTGTAAATATGCCTCAACATGTGCACAAGAAGGGTGAGCACTCCACACAAGATGATGAGTTATCTCCAAATAAAACCTAAACAAGTGTGAAATCTCCCACAAGTCTAGGGTGCTCCATGGCAGGTTTCTCCACCAAGAAATAGTGCATACAAATATGTAGACAAGGGGAGTGCTCCACATGAGGATGTAGCCTTTGCTATTATAAACCATAATATGTGCACAAACCCTTAACACAAGCAAGGGTGTTCACTTGATGAACATCAAACCATACTAGGACATATTAAATCACTCCAAGAAGAATGTCAAATCATGTGAAAAAAAAAGGTGCAGAAATGTCAAGCGCTCTACTCCATCATGATGCCAACCAAAAGAAGATGCCAATCCAATATCAACTTAGCCCAAAAGTGCTAGGGTATTCCATCAACATGTATCAACTATCCACATGGTCATAGGGGATCCATAACCAAGTCTACTAGCATGAAAGGAAAGCAATCACTAATACAACCAATATATCATGACTACATCACCAATAACCTCATGAAGTGACAACAGAACTCCTAGGCCATCAACCTGTAAACCTGCCCTGGTGACAAAAGTCAAAAGTGTAGTGAAAAAATTCACTAGTGTAGGCCTCATGCAAAATGAGGGGTAACAACATGTAAGCATTCTCTTGGGCGGACTTTTGGACCCAAGCAAGGGCCCTTTGACTGGCCATTATTGGCTATATCAATCTATTTATACCCCTTGCACATAGTTGAGAGCCCAAGTGGGAGCTAGTGCCCTTCATTGCAAAATATGTACAATGGTATTTATTAATGATTATAAGCTTATAACCATCAACTCATAGGTGTATTTGTCTATTCTATGTCTTTCTCTGGTTATTTTCCATTACATGTTGAGTTTATATTTGTTTTGTTGGGGTGTTTCACACTAGCATACATATTGTTAATGTTAAGTTTAATGCAGATTAGTCTTGTCAGCAGATAACAGATAATCTCTTATTTGGCAGTACTTTTACAGTACATATAACAATTACATTACTTCTCTTTAAACCAAGAAACTTGTGAACTTGTATACCAAGGAATATAGTAGTTATTTGAAGCAATTGAGCATTTGGAAATCATTTATGACTCAAGTAGCCTATTCTCACATTTTAGTTTTTTTAATGGTCTAGGTTTTTATCTACTTTCTTGGTTTCGTGATCCATTTGAATGATAATATTTTATTACAATAGTGGTAAAAGTCATGAAGGATTAATTATCTCTTTCATGTGGTCATATGGTCTCCCTTTGTTCTTTGATGTTGGCCATTATTGTGACACCACTAAATTGGAGGAGTTCAATTAAGCGCCATGTATTTATTATATCATTCGATGGTTTCTCAATTCGGTTTGTGAATGTCATGCCTACAATTTAAAATTAAAAGGTGCATTATGGAGGATAAAAATCAATAGCAGTTTTTCAATGAGAATGTGCCCCTATGAAAAGGGAATAAGAAGAATAGTTTGAAGAGAGAGACTGAATCAGGAACAAGTGTTGAGTCTGTGTAAACTTTAGTCTCATTAGGATGCAAATAAATGCTTGTCATCATGCTTCCTAGTTGTGATATGGGTGAAAAACTTATCTCATTGCTGGTCCATTTTTGTTTGATAATCAGTTGGGTTCGTGAGCAACAAGAGTCTGAAGGAGTAACACCAGGAGAAGATGTGTATATTGTTTTGCGTTTGGATGGTCGTGTTCGAAAATCTGGTCGGGTATGTATAACATAGAAAAGGTTTCTTTAAATATTTTCCACATTGTTCTTGTATGCATCCGATCTCTCGTTTCATCCATGTGTGTCATGATGCTTCCATGTATAAGGTTTAGTTGTAGAAGAAAGAAGAATAGAATGTATAAACATGACATTCAAATGACATTCTATTTGAGTTAAAACAACTCATATTGTGTTAATACTGATTTAATTGCATAGAATTCCTCATCACAACTAGTGAGCCAAACTAAATTGGCTAGTTGTATTTTCTGTTTTCACATTAGATTACTTATCGAATTGATTTTTCTTTAACAATACATCCTTCTAGTTCTAATTTCATAACCATTTTTTAAATGTTTTCATTAGTATCTTAAGATACCATAGTGTGCAGAAGTTGTGAGAGCCCCCACCTACATTGATATTTGCACAAAATATTAACAAGATAAACAAACAACTAAGGACACATTCCATATGGGTGAATTAATAGAGTTATATAGTATAATAGTTATATCATTGTACATTATTAGATGTTATTATTAGGTAATAAAATGTTATAGAACATGAAGAAAGAAAGTGTCATATCACATTATTAAAGGGGGTAAAGACATGTAATGTCTTAATGAAACTGTGGTTGTAATTCCCAAACTAATTATTGGTAACTTCTTTCTTTGGGCATGAATATTGAACAAGTTTAATTTGTGTTGGTCATGATAGTTCTGATCTATCTAGGGCATAATTGTTGGGAAGTATGAGTTTGTGTTGGGTGTGATTGTTGGACCACAAACAATTCACTAGATACTACGTGTTACCTCCCAGGTTCTCACTTGGTGAAAATGTCCTAATCACAAGTGTGAGACCCCAAGGGAAACTTAGGCAAGCTACTTGTCGACCACCTATTTCAACTAGGTGTCAATGTCATGTACCATAAAGATATATACTTTGTGGTATGACAAGGTTGAAGACTTATGGCCTAAGTGTTAATTTTAGAGCAGCTATTAAGTTTCTTTTCAATTTACTAGACAATAATAGCATATGCAGGATCACAAGATACACAACATTTATCTTGGGAAACCCTCATGGGGGAGAAAACCTAGCAAAAAATTCCTTAATATAGATAGCCAATACAATGCCAAGACAATAAACCAAAACACTAGAGAATATCCAACATTGAGCAATGTGCCTCTCTCTTCCTTCTTTCGGCAATTGACAACTACAACTTCCTTCAAACTTGCGCAATAGATGAGTGAGCTGAGTGAGTGAATGAATGAGGTGCTAGCGTCTCTTATTTATACTAGCCGAAGAGCGCTAGGGTTGTGTCTCTTCACTGGGCATGGCCGATCTCTTCACTTCGTGACTAAAACCACTTTAATTAGGCCTGGGGGGCGACTTCTTAATTAGCATGATATAATTAGGGTTTTACCAATCCACAGAAGGGGATTGATCTAATTAATAATAACTCAATAATACATAGAATACTCTTTGTAGTTACAATATTTCAACACTAAGTCACCTGACATGTCCCTTATGGGCCAAGTGTCCGTATCCGTGGTGTCATTGTGATGACACGCTATGGTACGTGTCAGACATCACTTCAACCTGTGTCATGAGGTAAGGACACGTCATAAAACCGTGTCGGACACCATTCTAAGGATCTGTCATGATTTTATGACACATGTCCTTCATAAAGCAGGCCGTGCGAGGTTAAAAAGGGTTTTTTTCTTGTCTTTTAGTTGTTTAATTAATTTATATGCTCGTGGAGGAAGTTGTATTTCATCATTTCAACCATCGGTTGATTTGTATGATGTATCTTTTTCGGAGTTCATGAGGTATCACTGATCAATATCTACTATGATCTATCAATATTTTGTCTATTTCTGTAATTTTTAACTTTTATATATATATATATATATATAACATGTCCTGTTATGAACATAAATAGATATTCATAACATAATAATTAATTAATAAATAATAACTATTAATAATGAAAGGACATGTCTCAAAGGACATGACTATTGGTTAAGGGCACCCCTACATGGGTATATAAACGAGCCCTCATTCTCAATTGTAAATCATCTTATCATATCTTATCTATTCATTTATTATTTATAGTCCTATATGGATTACTTTGTTATATTCCAAGTATTTTGGATAGTTCTTATGTGAGCGAACTTTGTTCGTCTCATTTGGTATCAGAGCTTCGTTTTCTTGATCCCGACCTTTGGCCAGTCTCTTTATCAGACCTTGTCTGAACCGGCTTTTAGCAACACACAAAAAATTTCAGAGTTTCTCTGATCTGGTCTTTGACCAACAATTGGCCTTTGGCCATTTAAAGCTCGAAATTCAGTTGGAGAAGATTATTTCCGTTGAAAAAAAAATTCTGCTAAAATTTTTAAAAGTCCAAAAAAATATGAAATAAAAAAAAAATCAGAAATATTCTATCTTCAATTAATAACAGGTTAACTGTACTTCAATCTGCTACCACCGTACAGATTGAACCACTGTGTATAATCAAATTAATTCAGTATTGTTATCATCTGTACGTACATAGACGCAATTGTTGAAGTCTGTATGCAACTATCTCATACAGTCAAATTAAAACTGGTTTTTGTACGTTCCAATAAAAATTACACAGTAAAAGAAAACCGTACAGTGAATCCGTAACATCCGTACAACAAATTAAAAAAATAAAAGGTCGTGTGGTACACTCCGTACAACAAATTAAAAAAATAAAAGGTCGTGTGGTACACTGTACAGTGAATCCGTACAACAAATTAATTTGCCTGCCATGGTTGTCCGTATGGTCATCATCCCAAAGTATTTTGAATGATAAAAATTAAGGGACAATAACATAGTAGAATGCCAACCCAATTGAAAGTCATGACCCTTTAATTTTAATTATTATGTTTAATTTTTTTTTTTTTTTTTTTAAAAAAATATTAAAATTCACATTAAATGTAAATCGGAATTGTTAATTGTTTACATGTTAAAGAAAAAATAAATATAACTCCAAGTTGAAGGTGCACTAAATTAATTAGATTATATTATTGAAGTTTAAAATCTCAAGGTTACAAGGCTATTGGAAAAGTCAACAATCAATAAGGGAATATAAAAGTCCATTCAATTATTGTAAAAGGCTTTATTAAGGAGAAATTAGAAGTTAAGAGGAGAAAGGAAAAGTATAAGTGAGAAGACATCAATACTATTTAAAGTTATAAAGGGGTGATTAAAAAAAAAGATTATTACTTGGTAAAGTTAAAAAAGTTAAAAAAAAGATTATTAAAAGTTACTAAAGGGGTGATTGAAAAAAAAAAATTTAAATTAAAAAAAAAGATTATTACTTGGTAAAGTTAAAAAAGTTATTAAAGGGGTGATTAAAAAAAAAAAATCATAAAGTTAAAAAAAAGATTATTACTTGGTAAAGTTAAAAAGTAGTAATAAAGTAAAAAGAAAATACATCATATTTCCAAGAGATATTTTATTAAAAAAGAAAATCTAAAGTCCAATTAAATTATAAAAAGGACAATTCAAAAATGGAAGGAGGAAGATTCCCCCCTACTTATAAAAAAAATGTGGATCCCTTATTAAAATTGAATGGGATTATTCAAGGAAAGACTATCAACATCGCTATTTGCCCAACCGCTAGGAAAAATCACATTGACGTTGACCTGGCAAACCAATTAATGGTTTTAGAGCCAAATATAATTGAAAATGACATGTGTCTTTCCGATGAGAAATATGACATTAAGAACCTACAACTATCTATGGGTGATTACAAATTCATAGCTCAATTCAATGGCATATCAATCTATCAAGACAATGTTGATATGATTCTAGGGTCAACTTGGGTAGATATATTGGGTACCTTTGTTTTCAACACAAGGAATTTTTTTTTGACATTTTCTTATAAGAAGAAGAAAATCACATTACAGGACATTACAATGAAGTCGATTTCAGAAGCTCCATCATCAGAAGACCTGAAGGACATATCAGAAGTGATCCTTCAAGATAACCAAAAGTCAATCCAAAAGTTGCAAGATCGACAGAAAGAATGTGACAAGATCATCATTGAAAAAGACGAAGAGATTTCCTGCCTAAGAAATCATAATGAGAAACTACTTTCAAAAATCATGAAGTCCAAGGAGAAGAAGCAGTGTTTTCAAAAGTTCAAACAAGAAAATCAAGGTCTCAAAGGGAAATTAACCGAAGAAGAGGAAGAAGGCTCCTGCCTAAGGAACCTTAATCAAAATTTACTAGAACAAATTAAAATCTTAGAGGATGAAAGAAAGGAGAATCTAGAATCAAAAAATAAAGTCGGCAAATCAGAAGATGAAGAAGAATACTCACGCCTAAGGGTTCATAATCAAAATTTACTAACACAAATTAAAAAGTTGAAGCATGATAAGAAAACTTTACAAGAAAAACTAGATCACAAAACATCATTAGTCGATAAGGAAACAATGACAGATCCAATCAACATTACATCTCAAAAGGATGCAAATCCAGCTGATGTAAAAAAGTTTTCAAATGTCGAGGTGCAAACAAGCCATAGATATGAAGAAGACTCAAATCCAAAAGTTAATCAAGAAAAAGATGCAAGTATAAGAAATAAAGATCAAGTTACAAGGATTCATTATCGACATCCTAATCACAAAAATCAATACTTCAGCCAATCAAGGTATCAACAGAAACAAATACCCACTATGTCGAAGAATATTACTTCCACTACAAGTGAGGGTCAAAATAGAAGCGATCATGGGAGTAGAAATGTATCAAGTTCTTTCCAAGAACCCTATAAAAACCCAAATCCGCAGAAGATTGAATTAGGGTGGGCAGACTCCTTTACAATTCGACAGTTTTGCTCAGCGCTTAGGAGATCCTATCGTCTCATGTCCTCAACGATTACTAACTCAATAATGAAGAAGCATGAGACAATAATTGCAAGCTAGAGAAAGAGATAAAGTCTTCTATAAAGTATGCTTTGAGGACAAAGCATTTTTAAGGGGAAGACAATGTTATGAACATAAATATACATATAAATAGATATTCATAACATAATAATTAATTAATAAATAATAACTATTAATAATGAAAGGACATGTCTCAAAGGACATGTCTATTGGTTAAGGGCACCCCTGCGTGGGTATATAAACGAGCCCTCATTCTCAATTGTAAATCATCTTATCATATCTTATCTATTCATTTATTATTTATAGTCCTATATGGATTACTTTGTTATATTCCAAGTATTTTGGATAATTCTTGTGTGAGGGAACTTTGTTCGTCTCATGTCCCCTGTGTTCTGATTTCAAGGGTTGCCATGTCCGTATCGGATACTTGTATTCCCGTGTCCTCTGTGTCTCGTGTCTTCGTGTTAGGTGACTTAGCTTATGGCTCAGCATGGCATTTTTGCCCCCGACACTTCTTTCTATGTACACAGAATCTCCGCTCCCCTGCATGGAATAATTTTGTAATATGTTAACATGGGTCAAATAATTTAGTTGCCTAGGACTTTATCATTAGGGAAGTCCTTTCATCGAGTGTTTTTTTTCCTCAGGTAATTAATCTTGCTTTTCAACAATTTTAATTACTCTTGAGTTTTTCACTCAATAATCCTCCAAAGTGGTGAAAGGCATTCTAATGATCTATCCGAGTGGGTGATTAAGGTCTAAATATGTTGTAAATGACCATGCTAGACATCTCTTAGAGTCTTGTGGAATTCTGTTAGGTTTTGATAGGATTTTTTAATAGTTAAAATTTTTCGTAAATTGGAAGTTTTAATTATTTTTGATGAAAAATGTAAAAATTTGGTCCTTATGGATTTTGTATAGGGGTGTGAGTACTCAAATCAAATGGTTTATGACCCCCTACACCTTTGGACCAAATTTCAGCTCAATTGGACAAGTTTTGCTAGGTCATTGTCCATAAGGAGTCCAAGTTAGTCAAATGTCAACAAATAATTGGCTAAGGTAAAAAAACAAAAAATCGTAAAAATGTCTAAAGTCATGAAAGAGAGTGGGGAAATGATTTCTAATATATTTCCTAAGTTGGAAGAGTGAAAATCCACTTAGAAGGCCCCCCCATGCCAAGGCAACAACCAAAAGTGAGTCTCCCTAGTGAAAAGTGCGTCCCCCTTCTTCATGAACTTAGGTGAAAGTAAAAATTAAAGTGAAAAAGTGCCTAAAACCTTAAGTGTGCCCTTCCTATAGTCTAACCTCATGTTTGAAAAAGAAGAAAGGGGTTTCCCCCCCTCACATCTCACCCCTCAAACATCAAGTAAACTCTCCTCAAGTTCCAAGTCATCCTCCTCAACATGTGGAACACCCTCCTTAAAAGGTGTCCCACAAGTGGTCAAAAATTCGACAATAATCCTTGTTGACCACCTATTTCAACTAGGGGGTCAACTCCATGTGCCATGATGATATGTACCTGATGGTGCTACTAGTTTGAAGACTTGCTGGTTCTACAAGGAAATTTTGGCTTCAACACGTGTTTTTGTAATTGGAATTTTCGCTCCCCTGCGTGGGATAATAATGTAATGGTTTTGCATGGATCATAGTTTAGGTCGGTTGCCTAGGACTTCATCATTGGAGGAATTCCTTTCATCGAGTGTTTTTTTTCGTCAGGTTATTAATTTGGCCTAACCAGTCTTATTAATTTCCCTTGAGTTTTTCACTCCCACAATAATTCTCCAAAGTGGTGAAAGGCGTTCCAATGGTTGAGCCCTATGGTAACTAGTGTCTAGGAATATTGTAAATAACCATGCTAGACATCTCCTAGAGTCTTGCGGAATTCTGTCGAGTCTAAGTAGTTTTTTTTAATTTTTTAAAATTACCCATTTAATAGTAATTTTAATTAATTTTTGATAAAAATTGTAAAAACTCGATCGTTGGGATTTTGATAGGGGTATTTATGCTCAAAAGAATTGGAATGAGACCCCCATCCTTGGAGAAAGTTTCAGCTCAATTGGACAAGTTTTGCTAGGTGTTTGTCCATGAGGAGTCTAAGTTAGTCTAAGATAGCAATTTAATTGCTGGAATTGACAAAGTCAAACTTGTCATTTTTTTGTAATTTGAACAAATTAAGTGGAGAAAGAGTGGGAGAACTTACCCAAACATTTTCCTAACCCATTCCTAACCTTTTCCAACCCTCACATCATCCCCTCACCTAGCCATTAAGTAAAAATGTCACTTTCCCTAGAGAAGTGCGTCCCCCTTCTAGAAGGTCTCCAAAAAGTTCAAAAATAATAAAAAAATTAATGGGAGACTTATTCTATCCCTTGGTGCGCCTCCCTGGACCCTACAACTCATCATTTGATTTGTCAAAGCCTTGCCAACTCACTCCAACTCATTTTCAAAACCCTAACTTACCAAAACCCTAAAAGTTACTCTTCCTTGACTTTGTCTATTTCTCTTGGATGTGTGGCAGTTGTAACTCATCCAAGAGGGGTCACTCTTGGCTCCCAAGTATAAATAAGAGCCTTCCCTCCCTCATTTTACACATGATCTCTTAGTGCATTTTTACTCTACCCATTTCTCTCCTCTCATCTCCTTTCTCTCCCACTCTTCTCTCTCATTCTTCTTGCTCTCTCTTTCTTTTCTCAAGCTTGGGCAAGTATTTGTCCCAGCTTGCTTCTAATACAAAAAAACTTTGGAGGATACATGGTGTGAAGAGTCTTCTTGGTGCCATATTACTTAATGAGGTGATCTTATTCTTGTTTATTTTCTTGTGTATGCTTAGCTTATAGATCTAGAGTAAGAACTCCAAGCAAAGTATTTTGCTTGGATAGATTTGTGGTAGTATTATCATAGATCTAGTGAAGTGTTTAGTTGGGTATTACAAAGTATTTTGTTTTACCATCTAGATCTACTCACATCCTATCTATTTTTGTAGCTTTTCTCACAAGATTTGCAGGTTACCTAAGGGTTTTGGAGTGAAGATTTCATATCTAGAAATTTTCCTTTTCACCCACTTAAAACCTCTTGTATTTTTTGTTATGCTTCTCTTTTAATATTCTTCTATATATGGGTGGATTTGTGTTCTGAAGTAGACCAAAAACGAATATACTGCTGGTTTTACATTTAAAATTTCTAGTTTACACTAACACAATTTTTTTACAGATTTAGTGATTTCTGCAGCTTTTCCAACAAGTTTTACTTGCTGGTTTTTGACAGATTCGTGACAGAAACGTGGAGGAACAACCCATTTTGGGGCATCTAAAGTCAAACCAACTCCTCCCAAGTTGGGTTAACAGATACCCACTTCTTTTTCTCTCTCATTCTCTTTGAAATCAAGCCCAAGGGAGTCCCAAGGGCTTGCTTTTCTCAAGTTAATTTAATTTTCTGTGTTTTATTTTCATTGTTTGCCTACACCTAGGAAAAAGTTTGGAAAAGCCAACCATCCTATATCGTAAGGCTAAGAAC
>SNQJ01S0050526.1:21524-35248 GCA_010110895.2 Picea sitchensis
TGGAGTACTTTTGTTCCTAGATTGACCTGTGGAGCTAGGGTGTGGCCTTGTTTGCCTCACTTCTTGAGCACCCAACAGTCCTTTTGGTACAAGCGGGAAGAGTTCTAGGGAAGTCACATAGTTTTAGGATTCACACTTTAACTTAATCAACTTAAGCAATCATAAAACTTAATCCACCTTAACTTGGTATAATCTTTTAATCTTTTGATGGTTTAATGCTCTTTAACTTATGCAAACATCTCACTAAAGTTATCTCACATGCATTTTCATTGAGCTCTTGTGGATGGTTAACTAGTTCCCCTTGAAGTTGCACATCCTTTGGAGGCACTTCTTGTTTGGGCTTGTGTTGTAGTGTTGATGCCATTGAAACCACCCCTTGAAGTTGCGCATCTTGTGGAAGCACTTCATTGTTTGGGTGTGTTGGCTTGTTGTGTTGTAGTAATCTCCTCTTGAATGATCTTTCTTTTCCCTGCACAAATCAAGTGAGTTTCAAGTTAGTTGATGCTTGCCTATTTCATTTGTTGTTGTATATTGTGTTGTATCTTTAGCATTCTTTCAATTCTTTTGTGAAGATAGTTGTTTCATTTACTTGTATAAAGTAATTCTTTTGTATCAAGTTGTAGAATCTTGTAAAGTTTCTTTTGTAATCTAATTGTGATCTTTTGTAAAGCATAATCCATTTAACTTAGTTGACCCCATTACCCAACCTTAGGCACTAGTCTTAGTTGACTTAGGGAAAGGTTTTCTTTTGCATTGAAAATTTGCATTTGCATTGTTGACTCTCATATAGGCCAGATTCCCCCTAACCTGTAAAAAATTAAAATTAACTCCTAGAACATATCTAATAACTCACATAGTAACTAGGGTCTACCCCCCTTGGCTTCCCTAGGAGTAAGCCTAGACGGAAGAAGTTCAAGTCGAGGTGACAGTGGGCTTGAATTTAGACTTGTGTCTCCGAGGACACACTAAGTGGACCGAGACAGTCCACGTTTGCAAGTGTGTATAAGGACGACAACAATCCTCTCACGGTAGATTTTAAAAGCACCATTATTGTGTCAATTTTTTTCCCAAATTTCTATTATGACCACATATTGGAAATCTTGTGGCCATTATGCATCTAATGGCATTGATCTGGTGGAATTCTAGGCATTCTGTCAAAATATATTTGCTCTTGAAGTTGGTTGCCCTCAAAATATGTGAAAAGGCATGTGAAGGGGCTCAAAAGTGAAATGTTCCCTCCAAAGGGTGCAACATTTCGTCCAAGAGGTGCAACCTCCTCTCCCAAAGGGTGCAATGATCTCAAAAGTAGCCCAATGGATTCATAAGAAGTGGGACGACCTTCATCAAGTGTGCAAGTAGCCCCTCAATGCCTTCCAAAGGAACATGGCTCAATACAAATAAATAGCCATGCAAAATACATCGTCCAAGGAGGGAGGTTCATGTGGCCAAATGTATCAATTCGAACGTATGTACATAAGTCCAAATACAACATAAGAAGTGAGTCATGTCAAATGTCAATGCCATTAGGTAGATCTCATTAAGAATCACTTTCAAACTTCATAAAAACTCATAGAATTCACACCATTTGCCAAGTTTAAGTATGGGAGGGTTATGGTTAGCCCCTATTACATGTGCTAATACCTAGGAGAAAAAGTATTTCCCAAGAAACCCATAAAAGAGCATGTATGATGATAGATGGTATGGAATGGGGTTTACTTTATGAGTGGCATGCATAGTCATGTGATGTTATGTAAGATATTCATCCACATGAGCGCCTTTGTATGAGAGAGCGCTTATGCAATGAGTTTCCCTTTCCTTGACATTGTCTTTCCAAACCCCTACTTGCCTTTTTCTTTCTCCATTCAACCCTTTTTTGGCTTTTGACTTTCATTTAGTCCTTTTCTAGATATGTATTCTTTGCATAGGACTTGGGGTGATAACCTCATAGTGAGGGGGCATTTCTCATGCTTTCCTTTCCTTTGGTTCTTTCTTAGTCATNCCCCCTTTTTTAATATATATAGTTGTATCAACCTTGAGCATTCAAGCTCCTTCTTCTCATGGGATTATGAAGCATGAACCTATACGTGTGACATATGACCACCAACTCAAAAGTGGGGACAATAGAGATTGGGAAAGATGGAGAATGTTATGTATGGATCGAGATATGGACATGCTATCCCTATCAAGGCCCCCTAGTAGTACAACTCTACCCAAGAGTGACAACACTTATCTAGGAGGGGATGATAACCACCAAGGTGAAACAAGACAAAAGAAACAAATTTAGAACATCACAGTCCATTATTTGACTCAMCCGCTTGATCACTACTTTCACGACAAGCACATAAGGCATTAACACTTAATATCAAGTATTGGAACCAGTGTATTAAAACTCGGTCTAACCAAAATTGGACTCGGCCGAGTTGACCAAGCACACCCCAAACCAATCCGGCTCGGCCCTCCTGTTGACTCGAGTGACCGTTTTGGTGCTGAATCAACTGAGTCAAGGTTTGACTGGGTCAGTTCAACACCAAACTGGTCAACTCATCCAAGTCAAGACCTTTTCAAATGCTATTAGATCCAGGGGATTTATTCTTCTCAGTCTTATCAGAAGGAACAAAACATGTCGAGAAGCCTTGTTGGAAGACCTATGAGATTCATCATGAAACTATGTTGAAGAATTTGAAGACCTGGGAGATTCACCACATCAGGTGTCACAAACCTATAGTCTTAGGTTTTGTTAGAAACACTTATCCAGAGGATAGTGTAGTTGTTTTAGAGACCTAGCAGGCAGTAGGTTGCTGGAAGAATTGCAGAAATAACAGTGTTGTTGAAGGTTGAAGCCGGTTGAATTATGTTTTCTTAAAAGTTCCATACTGTCTCCATATTTACCACATACATGCAAGAGATGAGACCCCAATCAAGCAGGTTCAGGAAGCCACGATCTATCAAAAAAATATTAAATCTTAAACTCAACAGCAGCAGTAAAACATTTTATTAAGAAATATATTCGACAATGAATGGAAGGCTATAAGCCCACATGTAAACGAAGAACTAAGATATAAATCCAGTGAAAAATGGATAGGGAAAGCTGAAACCTGGTCAACATGGTTGATTAGGCACAAGTAACGACGTGGGCCTTACTTGGTATATACAATCTACATGAGTAGACTTTGCATATTTTATCTCTAATGGTTTGAAATCTTTAAAATATATTATTTTTATTAAATTTAAATATTTTTTGTATATTTTAGTAAAACCGAGTCATTGGAATCAAATCAGTCCAAGTCAATCCCAAGTCCGAGTTTTAAAACATTCAGTGAAAGTGATGATGAAAAATGAATGGAGCGCTAGCCTTATTTATAAGGGAAATCCTAGCGCTCAAATGATCCAAAAGGTCAAAATTTATGTCTACAAGTGGGGCCGACCCATCAATTTTCCTCTATAAATAATAAATCATGTCAAAACAATAAAAAAATGCCCTCCTAAGTCATACATTTGGTGACGTCATGCTCTGAGAGGGTCTGTGAGGGCCTTCTAAGGCCATGTGTTATAATCTCATGGTGCAATCATGGTAGGAGGTGCATCTCCTCATCTATGGTCATGTCACATTGTCAATAGTACCCAAAGTGGTCATCAAGGCCCATCATCGTCAAACCCTAAAGTGTGACGTCATAATCAAAAGAGGGCCAACGTCCAAGGTGGAGAAGAGTGTATCTCATCTCTGCAAGGAATCATACTGTCCATTGGTGCAACGTCCTCCATCCAGTGAATAATAATCCCTGGGTACATTGTCGAGCATGTGGGCTTCCAGCCCATCTATGTGTCAGCATGACCAAATCTATCAAAATCAAGCCCATTTATCCATCATCCAAGGTCCTGAAGATGTGAGAGCCATTGCCTGAATGTGTCAAGTCATTGGGCGACTCACTCCTTTGCATCACACATGCCATATCCTACAAATGGAAGCTCAACGTCCTGGGTGAAAGCCTAGGGAGTCCTTCAAGAACCATGTCAGGGGCATCCAAATCAAAACAAAATATGAAATCAAGTAAAGCCAATGTTCATAAGATATACTAGTCCTTAAATCATGCAAAGTAAGTTGTTACTTAAGATATAAGCCACATGAACAATTCACATCAATATTCCCTTCAAGTTTCACACTAGCTCAAGGTTTTGTATCAGTTGGCAAGTTTGGAAATGGGAGGACCTTCATATGACCCTATTAGGTGTGCCAACCAAAACAGTGAAAGAAAAGACCCAAGTAGAGGGATATGTCTCAAGAGAAGCAGTGAAAGAAAAGGACTCTTCAAGAGTAAGTGTGATAATGGTACGTGTTGGGCTTACTTCATGGCTTATGGTGTCAATGAATCCATTTCTATGAGCGCCTTTGTGGAGGGTGTGCTTGCTCTTGAGTTACCACTTTCTAAGTGCTACGTTTTTCCAAACCCCTTTATCTGCCTTTTTATTTGTCCTCTTATCATATTTGCAAGTCCCCTTTATAAGGTTTCAAGATATAGCATCACTACTTTGGGACTGCGGTGAACACAAAAAGGGTGGAGCTCAAATTTGGATTGGCTTTTGAGAGTCCTTTGCTATTCTTTCTTTCTTTCTTTAACATTATTCTTTCTTTATTCTTCTTTTGCTTAGCAAGTGCAATCAACCTCTGGGCCTTTAGCCCCTCTTTACATGAGGGAATGGACCATGATCCATTACTGAAGTTTAGTATCCTGTGACAAGCTCCAGGATGGAAAGTGTTAAGTGTGGTGGGGAAATGGAACGTTACCCTTTTGAGGCCCCCCCAGTAATACCCATTTTCCCTGGGTAGTGACAACACGGGACTAGGGCACAGATGCTGGCCTCCAAGGTGAAACACGGAAAAAAAACATAACTTCTTGAGCTAGTGATCCATTATCCAACTTCAACCAATGATCCTCATCCACATGCCTAGTATACTAAGCACAACACTTCGCATGAAAGAAGGACTAACATACCTCATGGTGACGTTGGATTACCATCTCCCATACACCGAGTAGACTGGATGTGATGAGCTTGGTTGATCTGAGGTAGATGAGGCAATCTGAGGGGGGACTGCTGGGCTGCTATCTTTGGACATGTTGATCATCATCATGGTCGGGATCATTGTCTTCACTACGGGCCATGAGACATGATCTCCTCTAGTTACCCCTAGGCATGGGGGGCTACTACATAAAATATGTCGTTGCACACCATGACATGAGATTTGCACCTTAGGATTGAGTCTTGACAAGGTCTTTGTTTAATGAGAACAGTTACCTATTGAGAATTTTTTCTTTTGATTCCTTTTATAAAAGAAAATATTATTTCTTTAGTATTACATGTTCTTTTGATTTTGGTTTAGAATCTAGATTGGCATAGGAGGGACATTCTGTACATGTTATTCCATCCACATGGAAATGGTCACAATTTGTTCTTCATACCCTTTAGTTTTCTGAAAACACTTTGAGATTTCTTTATTACATGCATGCAGTTAGAATTACGCCTCTTCCAGATTTTCCGTACAAATCTCACATCTAACCAATAATCTGTGTTAAAGGAATTTCTCTTGGACCTATACTAAACTATTTCTACATTATTTTTGGTCTTGGTCATTGTAATATGCTATTTGCAATAGCATGTCCAAGCATTTAACTAAACCATTATTTTTGCAAGGCATGCATGTGTGTACCAAAACTTGCTTGTTGCATTATGATATTGTATCCCTTTTTATCCAGCCCTCAACAAGTGACTGATTGAAGAATACGAACTCAACTGAACTGGAAACCAAACTAATCATCAGGGTGGGAATAGAATCATTCGGAAGATGAAGTAACCACTTAAATATGAGTAGGGGGAAGAGAGATGGAAATAATTAAATGCCTGACCAGCAGCTGTCATACACTAAACAGAGAATGGGTTACATGCAGGCTGTCATTACGAGTCAAGTTATCATCTAATTTTTCATCCAGGGGTTCTTGTTCCTAATTTATCTGTTTCCTTTCAAAAATTTTCCTTCAAATCTTTATTTGAAATAGCTGGAGATTATATTGAGTATGTGGTAATTAGATATTAAAACTTATCTGATGGATCTTGTTTTTTCCTATTCCAGGGAATGCCTGACTGGAAAGAGATAATTAATGAGTTGCCGCCATTAGAATCCTTTGTCAGCAAGCTGGAAAAGTAACAAAGTTATTAAACAACCATTTAATTCCTTGCCTGCAGCTTATAAATGGGATAGGAATGTGAGTTTTATCATTAAATAACTGAGTCATTGATGCTTGTATTTCCTCCTTAGGTAGCTGAAATCAGAGAAATACTAAAGTAGAATGCTGGAATTGGAAAATATATAGGACATTTATCAAGGCGATAGTAGATTCTTCTTACAAAAGGTTTATGACATTGGAATTTCTAGATCTCATATAAAAAATACTTGAATGAAAGTAAAGGTTGTAAATAAGTTAGCAAATGTCCATTTAGTCATTGTCTACTACTTGGGAGTAGTCTAACTGTTCTACTTTTTGGATCTATATACTACCAAAATCAGTCAAATCACAATAAAAAAAGTCAATAACCAAAAAAACTCAATATATGATCAAAATAGGTCTAAAAAGTAGTATAGTTAGACAATTCCTATAGCTTGTAAATATCAATTATTATTAAAATAAATCAACCATCATAGCTTGTATTTCCTTGTGCTTTTGCCATCTGAAATTATAGGAACAATAAACTAGATATAATTGAAATATACAGATCATTTGTTCAAAGTGGTAGTTCCTTCCCCTGGCCAAAATTCTACAGGGATGAAAACCTCACCGCTAAAACGTGAAGGAAAGAATTCATGGGTTGTTTTTGTTCCCCAATGCTTTTGCCTAACCTGAAAAATAGAAAAAACTTATATATATCCTGATATTTTATAACAAAAAACTTAAAAGTATATGCTGAGGAAGAGTCCAACTCTTTAGACGAGAATCTCAATAGCTAGTTTGATAATGGGCCTTCAGATTCAGATGATGCTTAGGATGTGGCAGGTCTTTGCTCTCCTATTGAAATACAAGAAAACGACTCCATGAAATTAGGCTTTTTAAGAATATCAGACTGTCTAATTTTTGAAAAATCTCTCTTGTCAATTTATCATTTTCGTGCTGAAAAGGAGATAGTTGAACTCCATGTTCTAGCTATGATGTTTATCTGAAAGATATATTCGTAAGTTTCTATGTAGTTGTGAAGCAATGTGCAGATTTTGTATTACAAGCTTGGTGTGCATCACATTTAGGTAAATAAAAGTCTTCTCTTCTTTAATTCAAAGAGAAGAAAATCAGAAGACTAGAAATTGAGTAAATACTGAGTTAAAAAAATTGGAGACAAATGAAAAATAGTAGAGTATTCACTGACATCTACCCTAGCTTGTGTAAGTGATCTTATAGTTTACTTCTTGATGAGACTTAGTCCCTAAGTTCGTAGCAGGCTTAGTTTGATGAACCATTGATTGGGACCTGAGCAAGATCTGATCCTAGTCGTTTATCATGAAGTGCCATTCAGAGTAAATCGAGGAGATGAGCTCTGACGAGGAGGCTCTGAGGATAGATCTAGACTGTTGATCGGAGTCGGGGTTAGATTAAATCTTAGTCGTCGATCCGTCGTAAGGGCCTAACAGGTTCCTTGGAGAGTAGCGACAAGGGGATGACATCACCCCAACCAACGAGCTTGGGGCACATGTCAAAACATGGAAGATCAAAATAGATACCCCGTGATGACGTGTAGACCCACCTCACCCCACATGTAACGACATGGGTATTGCCATGTGTCAAGTAAAGATTGCACGACATGTCATGAAGTTTTGGCCCTCTTGAGGTTGATTCCTTTGGGTACGAATGTGCCATGTGTCGTACTAGGTGACTGGTACACGTGGCAACAGATGCCTAGGTGGCAGGTACACGGTGGCCCCGGATGCCAGGTGGTGAATATCATCTGAGTCCAATGGTCGAAGTTTCTCTGGAGACCAAGGTAGAAACACTCCGTCAGGAGAGCTTTGAGAGCCAATATGGACCGTCGATTTGCCGTGAATGAAGGAACTCTAAGAGGAGATCTAGGTCGTTGATCTGTCGTGATCAAAGGAACTCCGAAATGTGATCTAGATTGTTGATCTCCTACCCAAGGGATTAAGAGGGTGACATGGATGGTGCCATTTGTTAAACAAGGATTGTGCCATGTGTCATGATGACTTGGAATCTATAGGCAAGAATTCATAGGAAAACAAATGATACGTGTCAGGGGGCAATGGTGCCATGTGTCCAACAAAGATTTTTCCATGTGTCAAGGGGACTCGGAGTCCTTGAGATAAAATCCCCGTGATGAGTTATGTATGTCACGTGTCTCCCCAAGTGGCAGGCAATGGCAGGGCCACGTGTTAGGATAGTTGGGAAACTAGCGTTTCCTTACAAGTGATGCATGTCACCAATGGAATAGTTGACAAGACAAGAGTGGTCCCCAGAGAACCCAAAATCCTTTGTAGCATAGACCACGAGCTGGACGGTTATATCTCGGTTGTTCATCAGAGTTTGAAGGATTGGCAAGGCCATATGTTCTCCAAAATTTTCGACGACGATATAAGCATCGACGACACGATGAGAGTCGTTGATCTGTTGTTGGTTGAGAGAGATCTCCACCATTAATTTTTTCAAGATTCGTCCGAGAGAGGTGGATGTCACGATGACGTGAGGATGCCAACATGATTGATTAGTGATAGATGTCACTATGTAATTGGCCGAGAAGACAAAAGTGGGCCCCGTTGGGCGAGGAGGTTCTCTGGACCTTCATTTTATTTATGGTCATTGGATCTATGGGCGAGTGAATATGGACCATCAATGTCTAAGGTATCATCATCGGGGGTAGTAGGATGGCGAGTTAGGAGAATGACAATGACGAGATAGATTGACGACACATTGAGAGTTGTAGATATCAGCGAAGACGCAACGATGAGATCTAGATCGTTGATCCAGGCGTAATGTCATCGGGGCGTAATAGATGGACATGTTAGGCATTGTTATGAAATGTCGTCGACGATGAAAGGAGGAAAGATATGGAACATTGGTCAGCGTAGGGTGGATATTCAATCTTGACCATCAGATCGAGAAATGTAAGATGGGAGGAGAGTTAATTGTCGCACAAGTTAGAGTCGTCGACTCACTTAGGGTCGTTGGTTGATTGACGTGAGGACCGTTGGATCCAGGATGGGTCCAATTAATGGATTGTCGTAGGAACTTTTGGTTGGGATGTTGATGATAACCCCCATGTTAGTTGGGATCGCCGACACAACCAGAGTTGTAGGATGCTTGGCCCAAGGATGACTGGATCTGGCGCAGTCCCGATATGGGATCATCGTCAGAAATTTTAGTGTTGGGGTGTTTGAGGCTCTGTGGGATTAAAACCCCGACGATGACGAAGATAGGTCAAGGGATTGGGTGCATGAAAATAATGTGCCTGGTGACAGATACCACATTGGATGGCATGAGTATTAAAAGACCACGTGGCAGTAAGGTGGCCTTGGGTTAATGTAAGCTTGAGAACTTTGGGAAGCCATAACTTTTGATCCAGAGCTCGATTTGGAGTATGGTGATAGTCATTGGAAAGCTCTTGAAAAACATAAGACAATGGTACGCTTGAGAAGAGGTATCGAGCTGATTGAGAAAAAGAGAAATTTTAATACCCCATCCCTTAAAAGGGTGCCTAGGGGGTTGGGTGTGTTACAAAGTGGTATCAGAGCATGCTACAATACTAGGCCTGGATGGGCCAGAGATTAGTCAAACGACTTGTATAATAATATAGGGATGAGCATGTTTAAAAGAATTTCTCTGCGTTAAAATTTTACTTATTATGCACATTAACTCCTCGAGGAGAAGGACTGTAGATTGAAGCAATTATGTTATTTTGAGTTTCTACAATAGAAACCTTAACGTGATGACTGCAACAGAGGGATTAAATTGTTGACCCGGTGTAGTGATGGCTATTCCTACAGGAGTAGGAATATGCTGATAAACATTAATAGTAAGACCTAAATGTAAAAGGGGTAGGAATGGAAGAATCTTGTCAAGGGATGCTTAAGTCCAGAAAATGAATAATTTGGATGGTTTTAATAAGTCGTAAGATTGTCTATAACTACGGGCTAATGGATCCCCTTGGAACTTTTAATTGTTGTTTAATAAAGAAATTGAGCCCCGTATGTATAATGCCTCATGTTTAGAGAACTCACAAAAAATAGGTAAGGTATGTTTACTTGACCTCTAATAAATGAAATTTGGAGCTAGATTTATCTAGTTAAGCAAAAGAGAAAATGTCATTTGGACTGTTGATAGCCCTCATAAAAGAAGTGAAATGACATGAACATATGAGCAAGTTATGGGCTCATGGTTGTATTAAAGAAAATGTATAATCCTATTAACCTAAGGGCATGTCTATGCACATGAATGCAAAGGAAGACAGTTGAAATACATATGCACCAAGGGCATGAGAAGAATGCTTAGTGCACAAGGATATGTTGGGATGCATATGGTAAAGATTGAGCATACATGTAACATGCATATAGTCTTATTATAGTCTGTGATTGGATATAAAATTTGGTGTAGTCATAGATCATATGGCTAGCAATGATCCGATAATAGTCGCATAAGTAAAATGATGATGATGTTGATTGACTATTGCCTTATGAAGATAAGGTTGAAATGATTAATGAAAGTTCGGTTAAGGAAGTGTTGGAGCATTTATAGATGACCAATGGATCATATTGACATCTAGAGAAGGATGATGGCTATATAGGTATGGCTTAATACACTCAAGTAGTGGTGAGAGGAAATTCAAGAAAGGATCCCTTTAATAGAGGTTTGTTGACCAAAGACGATTTGAGGTATGGAAGGGGGCAAGGTTTGGTATCTTGCTACCCCTTTGTATTTTATGAAACTGTAGAATATTGAATGTAACAAAAGGACAAGAGTGACCTTTTATGGGTTGTTGTCAAACAAGACAATGTAATAATTAATTTTCATGTGAAATTTTTCAGTTGATTGGTCGTAAACTCTCAACAGAGAAGGTTGATACTGAGATCGAATAACTAAATAGGAATGATATAAAAATGTGTAAGTGATGCACATGTATGATGCATGAGTGTATGTATGACTTCCTGAGCAAGGATGTAGTAAGGCAATGAGAGTGCTCTCCTGGATTGGACAATGACATGGATACATGGTTGACCCTATGTTGGAGGGTATGAGTATCTTGTTTAGATAAGAACTGGAGGAAGCACGCCATTCCTCAGAAAGAGAAAATAAGAATCGATAAAAGAGAAAGAAGAAAGCGTGACCTTTTTTATTGTTGTTATATTGTAAAGAGGGCAGCCTAAGTATGATCATAAATGTGAGACTGGTCATGTAAATGACCATGAGCTCCCATCAAAATTGAATGAATGAGGTAAAAGTGTGCAAGAAAATCACATACATAATATATATATGTGTATATACGCATATGATTGAAGGCATGATATGACTGCTTGAGTAAGAGGGAAGTAAGACAAGAATTGTACTTTCTAGGATTGGATAAATACCATGAATGCATGGTTGACTCTATTCTGAAGAGTCATCACTGCTCCTTTTTTAATAATAGCTTGAGGATGATGTGTACCATCTCCTCGGGAAAAGCTAGTACACATTTATGAAAGAGAAAAGGAGAAGGGATACTCGAATGTCATGATAAAAGGAAACATGGTTATGCCTTGAGGATTGCATGAGAATAACTGTGAATAATCACAAATTAATATAATTTGTAAATAAATATGAAAAGTATGAGAATGACTGTGAATAATCACAAATTAAAATAATTTGTAAATAAATATGCAAAGTGTGCCTATGGTAGACACACATAACGTTGGTGCATGTGGTTAAATGTATGAAAGAATTGAAATCAAACCGTTAACATTAAAATGTTTATTTGAATGTAAATCTGAAATGCATAATAAGAATGCAAGTTTATATTCCTTGTGGAATATTGAGAAAGAATATGAAATGACAAAGTTGAGGCTGACACGAGGTTGAGGCCATCTCAAATAGTGATGGATATGCAATAAGGAAGTTGCATGATGAGACAGTTCCATGTGGAGGAATTGTTTGAAAACTTTGTTACGAGAACAAAGTCATAATCTTAATGGTTGTTGGAAAAAAAATTAGACAATAGACTACAAGGTCTATTTGTACAAGAATCCTGGATTACATTTTAAAATATTGTACATAAGTGAAATATATGCAAATGATGTTAACCAATATGATTAGCAAATGTGCATAATACACTGGTTCACGATTAAATTGTAACCCACAATCTTGTTATTGTAGCATGTTGAATTACTAGAGAAAGTCAAGATGAAACTTGGCTGAAATTGCTCAAGGAATAGAGCAGGAAAATCCCAAAAAGGATAGATTGTAGAAGAAAATAAGGAAAAAATGAGAAATGCTTTTCTCATTTTAAAACTCTAATTTTCTTAACAATTTGTATTATTTAAAGGAAACACTTGTGAAAACAAGTACAATTGGTGAAAGGAAAATGAACAAATGAGTATGAGCTTGGTTAAAACCATGAATGTGCAAAGGCAGTGAGGCCTTGGGAATAGTTCAATCAAGCTGAAAGTCTCTTGATTATGCAAAGGAGTTGGAAAGAGGGAAGAGTCCTTAACCCTTTTCTTGTTATGTAATGTGTTTCTCTGGGATGAGAAGCTGATATGTCGTTATGTGTGAGTGTTTTAGCATGGGAATGTTGATAACTGTGTGTAAGGTCTCTATCCCCACAGAGCCTTATAAAAATACAAGCTAAAATTAAAGAATGAATAAATTATATCCTGTACAATTCAATCATCAACGTATAATCATTTATTATTCAACATAAATTAAACTTATTATTAGCATGAAAGTAAATTTAATTAACAATCACATAACACAACAAATTCATGAAATTCATACCTCTGTCTGATGTTAATTCCCTAATCTCCGGTTGTCCTCTCCGCTGCTCTGCCCGAACTCTGCCCAAAATTGAATCTTTCCTCCCTGCCAGCTAGGAACAGAGCCTGTTCGACTCCCTAGCTCCAGGATTCTGTGAGGATTCCTAGCCCCCGAGCCCAAAACTCCCAACAATCTGGTGCACCCCTGTAACAATCCACCCAAACTCCCAAACCAAAACAATATCACAGACAACAAAATACAATCCTTCTCTCCCAATAATGCTTCCTCTCCCAAAATTTCATAAAATCTCCCGAAGGCCTCTGCCCCCTCACATCCTTCCCCATTCACCGCCTCCTCCTTCATTTAATGCCACCCACCTTATCCCTCCATTTACTACCTTATCCCTCCATTCAATACCCTATCCCCTGTCATACATAAAGTTTTATAATAATGAATTAAAAGTTGTTAAGTATTTAATTCTTTACCCTAAACATTAAATGTGTTAATCAATCAATTAATTAATTAATCAACACATTAAATGTGTTAATCAATCAACTAATTAATTAATCAACATATATTAAACAATAAGTAATTAATTAATTAATGTTATTAATAAATAATCATTATTTAAGTAATACACATTAGGATAGTTAATTATTTAATTAATTATACTTGGTAAATCTTAAGCAATCATTTAGCTAGGGTTGTTACATACATTCACCCTTCAGGAAACTT
>SNQJ01S0050526.1:52752-69129 GCA_010110895.2 Picea sitchensis
CAAGTTCAGTCTAGTATAAGTAAAGATAAATTTCCCATTGAGGAATCATATCTTCCAAGGGAGTTTGGAAATTTCAGCAAGTACACCTTCTTGGGAAAAGTGCACACCTCTCTTGGGTGCTAGTCTTCTAGGGTTTGAGAACCCTCTTGTGTGTTAGGTTTTCTTGGTGGTGAAGGTCTTTCTCTTGAAGAATATAGCAAAGGATTTGGCTGGGTGTTCTTCCCTTGTTGAGAAGGCTTTCCCAGGATACTTCTTGTGTTCTTATGCATGGTGCTTCTTCTTGTGATCTTGGTTGCTGCAACATTAATGGATATGGTTAAATGCTAAAAATGGAATGAACTTCATGCTTAACCTTGCTCACTGAAAAATCAACACTAATAACTTAAAATTTTAAGTGACGGGAATGGCCTTACCTAATTCTATGGACAATTATCAATTAGAAGATGACTCCAACCTTTCCCTAACATTTTGCATGTCACTCGAGCTCATCACTCTCTCCTTCTCCATAACAAAGGCAAGAATTTTCACCCCCTCCTTCTATGAAACCATTTATCCAACAATATCCATAAAAAATTTAGTCAAGGCTCTTCCCAAAATAGCCTTAGGAGGTTCAAAGGACTTGTTCGAAGCCTTGTCTTCTTTCCTTGTCCACATCTTCTTGAAAAAGATAACAACACAACCCTTTGCTAGATGACCATATAAATGACATTGTGCACATATGAAAATGATTCCGACATAATCAAAGGTTGACAATGCTATAAATCCTTCCTTTCCAACATTATTTCTTTTGTGAATGCCTCACATAGATCAACAACTACCATAATGTGGCCTATAATACACATGTTTGAGATTTGAAAGATATAGTATATTTCCATAAAAGACCCAATGCGATCATCAATGACCCTAAAAACTTACAATGATAAAAAAATATAGATGGAGTCTCAATAGTTTCACCCATACTAGTTGCATAGGAAACCTTTCCTTCCTCGGGTCAAAACAAGGCCTCCATATTTTAAGATACAAAGTTGTTTGTACTCACAACCAATGAGATCCCAAAACGTTTTGAGCATCTCCTTCATATATGAATATAAAGATATCAAAAACCAAACCAAATGACGGTAGTTATAGATATATCCAAGTAGAGGATGTCATACCTCACCCATCTATTGAAGAACCATTTTTCTAATGCCCTTCTTCCAAAGAAATGACCTACAAATGCTTAACCTGAAAGTTCCAATGCCTAGTGCATGTCGATGTCTTCCGCCAACACTAATTTCAGTTCTTGGGTCTTCTTCTTCTTAACACATCAATGCCCTTGATTCTTGGTCCCATCATGGGCCCCCATACACCTTCCTTCCCATCTTTTCAAATATCTCTTATGACCTTCCTCTTGTATTCTCGTGATTCAATGCTCACTTTGTCACACTTCTCCCCTAAACTACGAAAATTCTTTGTAGGGATAGACTCCAAAACATCCTCAATAGATCCTTCACCAAACTTTAAAACCTCTTCACCATAATAAAACATAGATGGAGGCTCAAGAAGAAACCGAATAGAACCAAATGATACTACAATCCCACCACAAGCCTTTTCTCAATCAACATAGTCCCATGGGCCTTAATCAAACCTTTACTACAATTGACAATAGGTACAAAGACAAATTAAATTTCATATCTAGTGAAATCATCCACATGAGGAAATAAAAGCGATCCAAAACCCAAAGTCCTAGTCTTACCTTTTAAACCCCCATAGTGACAAGGTAGGTCCAACTCATCAATGTATAATCTAGGAGATGGACCCTTGGACAATTTTTTTTTACCTTCAAAGAGTATTCAAAATAATCCTGCAAATCCACTGTGGGATCCATCTTCAAATCCTAGTGGCTCATCAACACCTTGTCAACATATCTGCAAAAACCTAAGGTCCCAACATCCCCCCCACCAAGTAAAACCCAAAATTACTTTTACCATATCTTAATACATTTATTATCATTTGAAACAAAATGGATAGTGGTAGGATTCTCAACTTACACTTGATCAATTTTTAATGGTGTTTCTTTATTTCAAGTAATTTGTGATACAAATATGGTTATTTGGTTTGACTTTTTAGCGAATAACACTTGCGTTGAAGTATGATGCACTACAGATTTTTTATGGATAGATTGAAGGCATAATTATGTCATTATTGTGTTATTGTAGGTATTTAGTGTGTTCATTGGTCAAAGTTCAAACTTCTAGTAAAGCGAGGTGATTAAAGGACACATAAAAGGGTTGGTGTCAGATCCCACCAATATCCCATGATTTTTCACTTGACTTGGAGTGCCCAAGTCATCTGACTCCTAGGGTCACATGGCATCGCGGAGTTTCCAACTCAGGGGCTCAACCAAACTGAGAGTACTTCACCCAAACTGTGCCTCTTCACTCATGGCGTGACCATACTTATCCCTGAGCTACAATGTGTTCACCCAATACACAACTTAACCTTCGCATGTTAAATCTATGCCTTGGGTGCACACTCGACTGTCGCAACAATACTAAGTTGAGTTGTCAGTCCAAATACTTAATACACGTATGCAACCATACATAAGAGCATTTAACACATATAAAGAATGATACAAGTATGGACTGGGAAGCACCATAGGTGCCTAACACTCGTACACCATAATATACATAACATGTTTTACAATCCATCACAAGAGTTACAAGAAGAGAGCCCTTGGCTCATTACATAAGTATTACAATAGTTCAACCAAGTCTTGGTGACTTTCCTCCATCCCTAATTCATACAACTTACTACAACCAAATCTGTAGTTGAGCCCATCTCATCCACAAGTCTATCTCACCACCACACTGGCTAGCTTGACTTGCACACCACTTGTGTTCTGCTTCCTAGGGTGGGTGCAAACCAAACCAACTCGCCTTGACACTTGTACCATCTTTCCTTACAACTCAACTAGTACAACTCGATGAGGTGCTCCCCCACCGAGTCACTTAGTTGAGTTCTACCTCTGTCTTTGTCTTCGTTGTTCAACCAAGTTGTTGTGCCTTGACTTGTCCCAACTCATGCCATATATTTGCATCCCCTCCATCTCATGAACTATCACATCATTTATCATGTGGGTCAACTCATCAACTCATCCTACTGTGTGGAGTACTCAACTGCGATGAGTCCACCATCGCACCAATTCGTTGGGTCACTTTACCCCAACTCACGATTCACACGAGTTGACCCTTCCCATCTACATATCAAGTCATGTGCACAATACACCTAAGGATGGTGTTCCCAAGACATTCACATGGTGAATGTGCCCATTGGTTGTGGCCTGCGACAACGTGTGCCTCAAGGCACTTAGCTCGCTCGTCGCAATCTCCAAGAGCGGAGCACTCATCCATATAACTATTGGCTCACCTCCTTAAGTCACTTATCCAAGTCTACCCTCATCATGGTGTGTCTAACTTATCCAATATACGACATAACTCATCCAACCACAAGTGTTCCTATCCATCCAAGTCGCCTAGGAAATCCCAACTTCTGAATCAGGATAAGTCATCCTACTGGTTGGGTGAAGGTGACATGCACTCTCCTTGTCGAAGGATTTGCATCCTCCCCCACCAAAAGTCATTATTGTCCCTCACAACTTCCACAAGATCTGTCGTCTCCAAGTATTTGCCATTGGAAACCTTAAATTTTCTGTGAAGTGAAAACCCTAAGTTTCCTACAAGGTGGAAACCCCAATTTTCCACAAACCAACCCAATTGCACTGCACCCAACTCCACATGATCTATTTCCCGAGTCAGTATGGCCACTTCACCCAACTTCAAAGATGAAAGTTTCCCTTTCCAACTCTACTACACTACTTCATATTGTCATTTGCTTGTTGCAATCCAATTCTTTTTTTGCTACCACTACCTGCTACAACTGCCTACTGCTACTATTTTCCCCTTAATAAATTTTCCCAAGTGTTGAACTATGTTGACCCATTGTTGCATCCATACTTCGACCCAAGTTCATGCTTCCACACACTATCGCCCCCCACATCTCAAAATAGTCGGGTGATCAGTTCATTTTTCATGCCCGATATGTGAGTGTGCACATCCCCATGTACTAATTGTATTTTCCATCTGCAAATTAGTCTTCTTGTCGAAACTCATGCCTCAAGGAAAAGTTTTTCTATGGCCAAGTCGCCTAACCAACTCAGTGTGCCAATCTTCCATCAAGTTTCCAATTGTTTTCCACAACTCAATGTGTCATTTGTTGTCTTCACCATGTTGAAGTGAGGTCGTCTCCCTTCTCCAACTCACTAAGTCACGTTCCTTTGAATCTACTTCAACACCTTCTTCCAAGGCACTCCAAACTACACTACCCACTTCACAAGGAGCCCGAGGCCATTTTTCCTACTTCCTAGTAGTGTGTCAACTTGTGGTTTTCTTAGTAAACAAAGTGCACCCAGAAGTTGCCACCAAGGCTATGAGAGAATATTGTGTCTAACTTGTGGTCCATGCACAAGTTCCTCAATACCAACCTGACTTCCTTCGGTGTGCATCCCAACTCTTTAAGTTTTTCTGCAGTGAGTTGAAATTCATATATCCCCATGGATATTCTACAAAAGTTCACAATGGTTGTGTGGTCACAATCTTCCCTTTCTTATTCTTTCGCATACACCTCCAAGTCTAGCTGAGTGAGTGCATCCACAAACTACTCTGTCTCAACACTTGGATCTTTTTCCACAAGTAAGTCATCCAACCGATCCAACTCAACATATTCACAACTTGGCTAGTAGTAAGGTAACTTAGGCTACATCTGTTAGAATATTTCAATGTGCTCATTTTACCATAGAGAATATCACTATTGCCACCCAACCATAGGCATGCAGCCACCCTCGAGCACCTTAACCTTTGCTAGATAGAATGATTCCAGAAATCCATACTAGAAACAACATATAAACCCTAGTTGCAGCAATAGCATGAGATGGAACCAAAAAACACCATCTAACTGCATTAACAACACAAGTCAAGGACAATACTCAACTGCAACATTTGCAGTTGCACTTCTTAGGCTACCACCAAGAATACCACCGAGAATATCACAATACCACCAAGAATGTCATCAAGAATACCGCCAAGAAATACTAGAAGGTAGGTTGCATATCTTAGGCTAGTTAGCGCTAGAGAGAAGGACCAAGAAACACCCTAGATGATCCACCTTCCTTTCTTGTAGCTGCAACTCCAAACTTGCGCTACACCTTTCTGAGAGAATGAGTGAGATGAGTATGTACAAATGAGCTAGAGCACCTCCTATTTATAGTGGTTCTTGTCACCTGTCTAGGCCAACTTGTCTTTCTGAAGGGTAATCCTTTAATATTATTTTTTCTAATGAGTCAACTTGTCTTCTAGGGTTTTTACACATCTGTTTATGGTTTCTCTTTCTTTCAGAATATTCTATTCTAGTCAAAGTTTACATCTAGAGGTTAATACCTCCCGCAACTACCATAATATCAACACTCCCTCCTAGCTAGGGAGGTATTAACTGTAATGGTCTCAAACACATCCATCCATTTCACATGGTATGAGAAAAGCTCACATAATCTTGAAGACCATTCTACAGGTAGCATCATCATAGCCACACATGTTATCTCATGATCACACAAATCAAGTCACGAGCATCATCATCACTATCCAACTAGTTGGCAATCACCTCCAATACCACTGGTTGGCACACCAGCCTAGGAAACATCTTCAACACTATTGGTAGTCTCCATGGCAATCAGGTAGTAGTACACAATTACTACAATGCCATCCAATAGATCACAACAATGTTGATCCATAGTAGTACACAATTTTTATCCAGTGGTACACAACCACTCATAGTAGCGCACAACTACTATGTAGTGACATAGAATCACTACCAATGGAACACATCCACCATAGTAGTACATAGCTACTATCTAGAGACCCACAGCCTCCACTACAATCAACTAATAGCTACACAAGCTATCACCATGCAATATGATAGTCTCCTAGCATCAAATCATATCATCATCTGCATCATCTCTCGAGGCCATACTCCATCTGAGTAATTGGGCATGATGTTGAATAAGTCATGTGTTGAAGTTAGCGCACTCAACAGAGTGTCTCGCATAAGCCACTCACTCAACATAGTGATATAGTGACCGTTCTTCCTATCCTGGTCACTGCATGTGACACAAGAAGAATGGTTGTCCCAATAGATGTTGAAAGCCCCACAATGGGCTATAAGGACCATTCTTCTAATCCGAACATACGTCCTAGAAGAATGACTGTCCTCCTAGATGTTGAAATCCATGCCATGGGCTATAAGGATCATTCTTCTAATCCATACATATTTCCTAGAAGAATGACTGACCTAGACCATTTCCCCCCTTTGGCCACTACTGTGAACTTAGGGAAAATGTTTGTCCTGTACCAATCGCCCCACTTTGGTCACTACTATGAACTCAAGGAGACAGACCATTCTACCTAACTAGGAAAATCCCTAGGATAATAGTTGTCTTGGACCATTGTACCTGTCTAGGAAATTCCCTAGGAGAATAGTTGTCCATGGTACATCAACAATATGTCAACCTCGACCATTCTCCACAGGGAGAATGTCTGTCCACCAACAAGTTGTTCTGCCAGGACCATTTTCCACCTAGAGAATGTCTATCCACCAACACACTGACTATCCATGATGTCATATATCATATTATGAACACTCCCTCCCAAACGAGGAAGTCACCACCTCCCAACTTGTCCCTCAAGTATGCAAACTTTATCTTGGACAGAGACTTCGTCAAAATATCAATTGTCTGCTCATTGGTGGAGATGTACTAGAGAATCACTTATGCCTTCTGGACTTTATCATGGATAAAATAGTACTTGATCTCAATTTTCTTCGACCTGTCATGGAATCACAGGTTTCTATGAAAGCTTCACACAGCTCTAATTATCACAATATATCACAGTCGAATCCAACACCTATGCAAATAGTCCAGAAATTAGTTTACGGAGCCATACTGCTTTCATACAAACATCACAAGCTGCAATATACTCTACTTCTACAGTGTTGAGTGCAACAAACTTATGTTTCCTGCTAGCCCATGATATCATAATAGAGCCGGTTGTCGTCCTTATACACACTTGCAAACGTGAGCTAAGTCCTACTCACTTAATGTGTCCTTGGAGGAACAATGCCTAGGTTCAAAGCCCACGCTTTCACTTTGACTTGAACTTCTTCCGTCTAGGCTTACTCCTAGGGAAGCCAAGGGGGGTAAACCCTAGTTTCTAGATGAGATTAACATTTAAGTTCTAGGAGTTGGCTTTAATTAGTTAAATGGTTGGGGGAAAATCTAGCCTATGATGTAAAAAAACAATGCAAGATGCAACAATTAACATGTACAGTCAAACCTTTTCCTAGGACAACTAAGACTAGTGCCTAAGATTGGGCAAGGGGTCAACTAAATTAAAGGGAGGTTGATTACACAAAAGTTACAAGAATACAAAGATTACATCAAAGTTAGACACAACTAGATACAAGACTATAATAAAGATTATCTAAAGAGTTACACTAAAGTCACACTAAACCAGATATACAATAGATACAAAGATACAATATTGACTAACCAGTTGTTTGTATTTGCAGGAATTGAAAGATGATCAAGATGATGTGATTAACTGGCTGCATGAAACATACTCTGTGGAGTGTCTCCCTCAACAAGGATACACCTCTATTGTTTGGCATCAATGAGTACATAAAAAATCACACTCAGACTAAATCAAGAGTGCCTCCCAGAGGGATGCTGGCTTCGAAGGATCACACCATAATGTAGAGTACAACATTATAAATGAAATGTACTTGAAAATGAAAGCGTTCGTAACACAGATATAGCCACTTAGACAATTAATCCACAAAGATTACTTGCATGTACTTGTCAAATATGAGATCAATGTGCTTACAAGTGTAAAAGTAGACCTTAGATAGATTGCTTTAAATCTTGATTCATGATTGATTAAAAGTTGTTAAATTGAATTGATCCTATCAAAGTATCAATATCACACGTTCCTCCCATGTTACCAATGTGGTGTTGGTGCTCAAGAAGTATGTAGCAGGCCTACCCTAGCTCCTAGTCAGCCCAAAAGAGTACTCTTGAGAGAAAAGGACACTCCATATACAGTATTCCAGGCCTATCACCTTTTGTTGCTTCCCCTGGTTCCCAGTTTTAAATAGCCACGAGACTGTTCCCGGCCTATCACCTTTTTGTTGCTTCCTCTAGTTCCCGTTTTAAATGGCGAAGATGGTTGGTAAAGGTGTCCTACTAAGTCTAATGAGTTGTTAAACCTATGGACTAAGTTCTTTAAGTGTTTGAGTGTATTGCAATGAATTATACTTATCCAAAATATGCCCACAAGGCCTAAAACCGAAATGTTAAAATATTGAAAGGCTAAGTTCTAGATAATTGAGTTATTGTGTGTAAATCACGTATGGAACTTAAAGTAACTTGCATAAATGAAAAGATAGATTTACTCTTTTAAGACACCCATGTTTGCATGCAAAAATTAAAGATTAAAGCTTGAGGAATGATAACATGCATGCAAAGAAATAACGAAAACAACAGATTTTACTTATGCCATCCACGAGCCTAAATTAGCATTGGTTGTGTGAGATCTACTATAGATAATTTTAACCATTAGCATGCATGTAAGATTTCCACAACTAAACTAGCTAAGCTATAAAGGAAAAACAGAAAAGAGACTAAGCTAAAACTAAAAATGAAAAACTGAAATGAAAGAGAAGGCAAGCCTCTTGGGGACCCTCCTTTGGGCTTGCTTACAATACTTTATAGAGATGGAGAAAGGAGGAAATTTATTACCACTTTAGAAGGGGGTCTTTGGAGATGTGTTGTGACTGAAAATTGGTAGCATGCACCTTTGACCTGGCGAGAACCTGCAAAAACCAACAAGCTATTGCTTGCTGAAAATGCTGCAACACACTCACAAAAAAGTTAAGAAAATTTATGTTTTGCAACATAAATTTTCCACATATAAAAACTAGAATTATAAATTATTAAAATGACCTATCTAAGTGAGTTAGCAACCAAAATATGAATATGATAAGAACATAAAGGTAAATGGGAAAATCTCATGAAGTTTAGGTGAGCAGTGAAAGTAGATGCTTGCTCGAATCTATCCCAACAATGCTCTTGAGATGACCTACAAATCTTGAACAAAATGTGAGAAGAAGAATAGATAATGTATAACATGCATCAATAACACAACAAAGATTATATCAAAGGCACATGCAAGAGATATAATCCATCAACTACACTATTGCTAGACTTAGCTAAGTAAACAAAATTTACTCAAGCAAATATTCAATATCCCACATAAATATTCAAAGCAATAACAATATCACCTCATAACATGCATGGAACATCCAGACAAAGTCTTGAACTCCACGATTCCTCCAAAGCTCTTCTTTTATTATTAAGGGAAGAGGTTGTAGCAACAAAGTTGCTCCAAGCTCTTCAAGAATAAGTGAAATGGAAGCAAGATGAACAATAACGAGAGAGAGAGAGAGACGGTAAGAAAATGGTAGCATAACAATACTCAGAAGAATGGTGAGGTAAGAGTGAGGGAGAGGTCTCATTTATAGCATGAGAGGCAAAGATACCCCTCTTGGATCTTTGACAAATGTCAAAATCCAAGCTCAAGATGAACAGTGAAGGAGGGCATAGAGTTTAGGTTTCAATGAGAATGGAAGGTAGAATGTGGTGGAGGGTGATGTGGAAGCATAGGAGGGGCGCATTGGTCAATATGAAGGCCCACAACTTGCTTTAAAAACGAGTTACCACCTTTTAAATGATGTTTCCATTTTTTGCCAGAGGGGGGCACAAATCCCAAGGAGGGCGTGAGATTTCTTGGGATGAGTGTGAGTGAGTGTGTGGAACACACTCCAAGATGACGTGAAAGGTCAAGGAGGGGCGCACCTCATGAGGGAGGGGCCCATAACTCACTTTAAAGCGAGTTACTAATTCACACGTGGGAAGGGGGCACATTTCCCCATGGGGGCGTGGGGGTTTTAATTGACAAGGGGTGTGTAAAGGTTAGGAAGGGGTTGGGTAGGTTAGGATGTGTTTCTCTCATCATTACCCATCATTACTTTACTCCATTTACTTATTAATTACAAAATTGACATTTTTCCCATGTCATGGGTTAACAATTAAAATCGCTTTTATCTGACTAGAACTCCTATGTGGACAAACACCTAGCAAAACTTGTTCGACTGAGTTGAAACTTGGTCCAAGGGTGTAGGGTGTGTCATTCCATTTCTTTTGAGCACAAATACCCTAGTTTTTTCATTATTTATCAAAAATTAATTAATTAATTAATTAATTAAAATTCCAACCTTAGGAAATTTTAATTAATAAAAAAAAACTTATCTAGACTCGACGGAATTCCGCGAAACCTTTTGAGTTGTCTTACATGGCCATTTACATCATTCTTAAACACTAGCTACCATAGAATGACTTCATTAGAACACCTTTCACCACTTTGGGGATTTATTAATAGTGGGAGTGAAAAACTCAAGGGAAATTAATAAGGCTGGTTAGGCCAAATTAATATCCTGAGGATAAAAAACACTCAGTGAAAGGAACTCTCCTAATAAATAAATCCTAAGGTAACTGACCTAAGTATGATCCATGCATACCTATTACATTATTATCCCACGTAGAGGAGCGAAAATTCCATTTACAAAAACGTGTGTTGGAGGCAAAAATTGCTCTGTAGAACCAAATAGTCTTTGACTTGTTTGCATCTGATGATGCATATCTTCATGGTACATGGAGTTGAACCCTTAGTTGAATAGATGGTCAACATATCCCAAACTGAAACATATACCAAAAGTACTCTTTCTGTCATCTGCACTCCTTCCCAATCTGAATTAGTAAATCCATACAATTGTACGTCACTATTTGAGGCATATCTCAAACCATAATTTAGCGCCCCACGAAGATATCTCAAAATGTGCTTTGCAACTATCCAATGCTCATGTCTAGGTTCCAACTAGAATTGGCTCAACATGTTCACAGTAAAGCAAAACCAAATAGTTTTGACTTGTTTGCATCCCATGATGCATAAGCATCTTCATGGTACATGAGTTGAACCCTTAGTTGAATAGATGGTCAACATATCCCAAACTGAAACATACACCAAAATTACTCCTTCTGTCATCTGCACTCCATGCCCAATCAATTAGTAAATCCATGTAGTTGTACGCCACTATTTGAGGCATATCTCAAAACCATAATTTAGTTTCCCAATTTAAGATATCTCAAAATGTGCTTGGTCAAGTATCCAATGTTTCATGTATGGGTTCCAACTAGAATTGGCTCAACATGTTCTCAACAAAAAAAATGTCCGCTGAATGAGCCAATCATCTGTTGGTAAATAGTGGATGAGTCTTACTAGGATCTTTCAAATCACCTAGGCCTCAACTTCTTCAGCAAATTTCTCCTCATTTCACCTTGGAGTTGTTGTCATGGATTTGTAATCTATCATCCCAAACTTCAAGAATATTTTACAACATAAATTTCCCCTTTCCCCAAGAATATTTCACCACGCTCGCTATAATTTGTTCCAAATAATAATGTATGAGACCAAGATCCTTCATATCAAATTAGAGGCTAACTCCCTCTAATATTAAATGAGGCTTTGCACCACAGAAATTAATCAAATATATAGTAGCAGATCATAGGTAAAGTATCATTAAAAAACTTGTAATAAGTATATGGATCAACATACCTTTTGGAAAATCCAAGTCTCACCAAGTAACTATCAATTACCAAGCCTTTGGAGCTTGCTTGAGTTCATACATGGATTTCTTTAATATGCATACATGGGTTTCTTTTTGGTGTACCTCAAAACTTTGAGGTTGTTTTTATGTATACTCTTCCTCAATTACTCCATTGAGAACCGGCTTTTACATCCATCCGATGTAAACCTGTCCACGAAATGTTGCAAGAGATATCATGGCTCTAATAGAGGTGTATTTGGCAACTAGAGAAAAACATCTCATCATAGTCTTCTTTGGGAGAACCTCTAGCTAGGTAGAACCCATTTCAAGATGTGACTTACAAACTTTCCCTAGGTCCAGGCACAATTTTCCATACATCATTTTTCATGCTGGAATTGATATGCTCTTCCATCATAGCTTCTTCCATTCTTTTAATCTCACCCATTCTTCAAAGGTGGAAGATTCTACATTGAGATGTTCTAGAGAACATGTAGTTTCTTCCTTGGGAACATGAATATAGGCAGGATAACCAAAGATCCTCAAGTGTTCAACACTTGGCTTCTTTCCGGAGAAGGCTTCTTCTGGAGTCATGTTCTTCAATATACGATGATGACTTCTATTCTAAACATGTAAGACTGTCATAGCTGCTTCTCCCTATAGAAACATGGATAGATTATGGTCATTCATCATTTCCTTAACAGATTCTTCAATGGATCGGTTCTTTCTTTCTACCACACCATTTTGTTGAGGATTATGTGGGACAATTAGCTCCCACCTAATCTCGATTGCTTTACAAAAAGGCAACGATCTCCTTGGAAGTGTTTTCTCCATTATCGAACCTCAAGATCTTTATTCGCTTAGTGAGGAGGTTGACATTGGTCCACACACATCTGAGTGAACAATGTCCAAAAATCCTTTTGCCTTACACGCTTCCTTTAGAATTGGTACTTGGTGAGATCACCTACCTCACCACTAGATGGAGTCATCTGCTCCATGTTTTCAACTGTCATTGTAGCTCCTTCTCAGAGCTATCTCTTGTGATCTGCCTGAAACAAGAAAAAACATATCAAAAGTATTTCCAATAGCATTTTCATAAGAACATATCTATGGTAACAAGGATGGTAGTCATCATAGAATTACCAAGGTGACCTTCCCAGGAGAAAAACAAGAGATATCTCCTAGAGGAGATGTTAGTTCATTTTGCAAACAAGTGCAATAAGCATCTATATCAATAGTACTTACATGCAACCAAGTATACCTAGTAGTAATAGAACCTTTCAAAGATTGTTGTCACAACTATAGTATTTACTTGCACTGTAGCAACTATCAAACTTGATATGTGCAAATTGAAACTTAACAATTTCATCAATCAAACCCGGAACCTGGAGCCTCAACTGCTAGGAAGGGTGTGCTTGTTCCTCCAAGATCACTGATTGGACAAGGTCTCTTGTACATCCCCTGCAAACACACTCATACTTTGCTGGATGATATAACTTGAAAAGCATATACAAGTACATACCATTGAAATTTGTAACATCTTTCATCTTATCTTCTAATCTGAAACTAGACACCATCTTGACAAGAAGAGTTTAGAAATTCAATCAAAAGGTTCAATGATTAGAACAAGCTAGAAACCATGAAATTTCAACTTTGACTACAAAAATTAATTTTGACCAAAATTCAACCTTTGACTTTGATTAGTCAACCTTTTACTTTGACTTTGACCAAGAATTCAAACTTGACATTTTTGTTGGTTGAGGGCACCAGAGGGTGTGCTAGGATAGGGCGCACTAGAATACCCAAAAGTTAGATCCAACGCTTCACTGAAAGTGCCTAAAGAATTAGGTTAGGGTTTGCTGCAACTGCAAAATCAGAAACCCTAGTCGCAGCTACAATTGGTGCTATAACGAGCTTGACAAGGAACTCTCGATCTACCTTCCAGTGGTTAGACTGTTCTGAAGGTAGTGTGGGCCCATAACCCGTTAGAATATTTCGATGTGCTCGTTTTACCATAGACAATATCACTATTGTCACCTAACCATAGGCATGCAACCACCCTCGAGCACCTTAACCTTTTCTAGATAGAATGATTCCAAAAATCCATACTAGAACCAACAAATAAACCCTAGCCGCAACAGTAGCATGAGATGGAACCAGAAAACACCATCTAACTGCATCGACAACACAAGACAAGGATAATACTCAATTGCACCATTGTTGCACTTCTTAGTCTACCACCAAGAATGTCATCAAGAATACCACCAAGAAATACTAGAAGGTAGGGTGCATATCTTAGGCCAAATAGCGCTAGAGAGAAGGACCAAGAAACAACCTAGATGATCCACCTTCCTTTCTTGCAGTTGCAACTCCAAACTTGCGCTACACCTTTCTGAGAGAGTGAGTGAGGTGAGTATGTACAAATGAGCTAGACCACCTCCTATTTATAGTGGTTCTTGTCACCTATCTAGGTTGAGTTGTCTTTTTGGAGGGTAATCCTTTAATATTATTTATTCTAATGAGACGACTTGTCTTCTAGGGTTTTTACACATCTGTTTAGGGTTTCTCTTGCTTCCATAATATTCTATTCTAGTCAAAGGTTATATTTGGAGGTTAATACTCCTACAACTACCATAATATCAACAACATCTTCTATGTAATGACCTCCATAAATGTTGCAAGGGCCAACATCAATTCATCCTTACACTCTTGCTTACAATATTGCAAGCTCCACAATTAGTTAGTCTTTTCCAAGACCGACTTTATTGATGTCTCCACTATTATCAGCCTGCGTTCTATTTGGCCCTATTATCACACAATTTGTACTTGCCCAAAATCCAAAGGCAAGTGAACAACAAATTGGCGTAACACGAGGTTGTCCTATCATTGTCACCTAAATAAGACACCTCTTTCTCTTTAGGGGGGAAGCCTGGGGGAGACGTCCCTGGTGACCTAGGGGTTTGAGAAGGCAAAGGTTATATTATTGAGAAATTTCTTCCCCTCTCTCAAGTCACACTGATCAGAAAGTCCCAAAGGTTTAATAACATGAAGCAAATATATGCTTAAGTGTACCTGCCTAGAACAAGACAACAAGAAAAACATTATTGCAAGTAATAATTGATATTAGTGCTTCATAAAACCTTGGACTTTGATAAAAGAAATAAGTTGATATACAAGATGAAGCAAACAAAAATTTATAACAACAATGTATATATGATGATAGCTTCACAATTTATTCATTAAACAAACTTCAAAATGACCCAAAATGATAACCTAGAATTAACAATATGCTAACACTTGTCAGAAGCTAAGAAGGGCATGTAATAATCAACTTTAACACTTGCTTTTAGGAGCTTTTACTGCTGTAATATATGGTTGTAGCTTACTTTTGTAACAATAGCAAGAATGTTAGTAAGTTAGTCTAATCTAGGGTTTGGAATGGTTAGCAAAGAGCTTGAGGTATAAGGTCTAAGGGTTGTTTTCATCAATCAATCAAGTGCAAGGTATAAACCAATTTCTTTAGGGCTAATGGAGTCACCTTTTGTAGCAAAAATCTTGAAGGAAACAAATGATAATATGTGAAGTAAAGTCAAGAGGGAAAATGGTTGAGGTGTCGGTAACCCAAGGTCTCAATCACCAAACCCTAGAAGGAAAACAACTACTACGAAGTAGGTAACCCTAGGCCCTAGAGGTTTTCCTTCTTCTTTAGCTCAAGCTTGAGATAAATAAAAGCTTGATGAAGAAATGGTGTTAGAGTGCTACAAAGGTAGGGCTCTAGCACATGCTTCAATGGATATGTCTTCTAGCAAAATTTAGTAGGTGGATAGCTATTGAGATAAGGACAATAACATGTGCTTAATCTCCTAGGGTTTTACACTATCAATTTCATAATCTTAGTAAATGCAAAGTAAAAGATACTATAACCATTCAAAGAAAGAAGAATTGCATATTTTCACTTACATTCATCGAGAATAATCTAGCAATATGCCCTAGTTGTAGACTTTCCACCAAGAAAATGCCAAAATACACCAAGAGAAGCCTCCTCCAAGAGTTGTGCACCACTTAATTTCAGCCAATGAGCCTTAAAGGGGCTAGATTTCAGACCTCACTTGTGTGAGTGAAAGATGATGAAAAAATACAAGGGACTTTTCCCTTATTTATACAATTCAAATGACATTTAATTGCAAATAAGGTAAAAAAAGGCCGACATGGCCATTTACATCAAATATAGAGTTTTTTACATAAAATTGACAAATTAAAACCTAAAATGTGCAAAAGAGGTGGCATCATGCCCTTCTAGGGTGATGTTGGGCCTCCTGAGTGAGACATTGGCCTCCATGAGCAAAACGTTAGGCCTTCCAAGGCCTCTGGATCACACCACACGTGCCACTTGGCACACAACTTCCTCCATCATGTCCATTTGACGTTTGGTGATTTCAAGGGTCACAAGGGTGATGTCATGGGCCTTCCAAGGCCAACGTTCAAGGGGAAAGGCAAGACCCCCTGGTTCCAAACCTGCCAAGGTGTCTCTAGTGGAATGTCCTCCTCTCTCTCAGGTGCAAGCCTTTGGTA
>SNQJ01S0050527.1:4474-22617 GCA_010110895.2 Picea sitchensis
CCTACCTTGATCGAATCGTTAGATGTCATTCCACCGTTGAGCACTGTGACCCAAAGCTTCACTCCTGCAAGAAGTTCTCAACAAGTAAGCGATGCAAGTATATAGTGACAGTGTATAAAATGAGTTAGCGCATCAGATTACAAAATAAATTAATAAACATTACAAACATGGCCATGGATAATAATCATATATTTGAAAGCTATCGATAGGACGACAAAGGAGTATTTCTATTAATAATTGATCAACAGAAGTATCAACATTACAGACGTCTATGTCGGCACGGTTCGAAACTAAGAAATCAAGTTGCTTCCAACTGGGTCTCCACCACTTCAATCCTCAACCAAAGGCAAGCTCATAGAAAAGAGATAATGGGATCCTCTTGACAATAAGGGAAGAGCTTGGGGGTTGAACACTGTGTTCAGACTTGAGGGACAAAGGGATGCATACTCAATATGAAGTAATTTCTCCAAAGTAACTTTGCTCTTAAAGTTGAATGCGTTCTCTCCCTTTTTCCATAGCTCAAAATTGTTCTCTTATAACCTCCAGAATGCAACTGAAAGGCCAATTCAGAACATTTCTAGTATATGGAAGTCCAAATATCAGAGATCATTTGTTGTGACATGGAAACCCGACCTCATTTGTGTTTTTTGGTACAAATCTCAATATATGTGACTTGTAGTGGAGCAGCAAGTGTATACGCATCTTGCAAAGCAGTTAGGAAGCGTATATGTGAAAAAATATATAATTTTGGCTCTGGATTTATCAAAAATGTGGTTGATAAGTCTGCATAGGGAAATGGAAAAAGGCCCTTTATGGAAGATAGCAATGGTGAGGAAAATCTTGTTATAATCGATGCCCCCTAATGTGTGAGATCAGAGGAGTACCTGAGATGGCCGAAATACATTATAAATAACCCAGAAGTGGAGTGGTAGAGAACCAGCTGGATGAACTCAATTGCTCATTACATTATGTACTGACTTTGCATACATGGCTGCCAAAAATACAATGCATATCCATGTGGAAAATATGCCAACAAGTGTTCATGGCCATGAGTAGGAAAATATAAGTACGGTTACATGCCAATAGTTGTCATAGTCATGAACAAGGCCTAGTGAAACCAATCTTAAAATCAATCTAAAGATATCTATATACCATGGAGTACAATATGATCTCCCATGGTCACTGAAGTCAAATAGGTACTGGTCCAATGAAATGGAAGCAACAGCTCAGGAAAGTTGTTTCTACAAAGTGATGTCTTCACGTCTTCAATACAATCCGCCAATGGTGCAATTCTACATCATGAGAATAAATGAGTTGAGGTTGAACACGATGAGACATCATTTGATTAACAGTCATTGAGGTATACCATTAACAAATGTGAGATAGCCTACCAATGACAAAAGTAGGTATCAAGGCACCGAGTACATCTCTACAAATGTGAATAAAGGAGTTGGAGTCGAACATTTGAGAGATCCATTGATCAAGAGACATTGATGTATTCCCATTTGTCAATGGCGCGAGAGCCTTCCACTAATGACTGCAAACCTCAAGGTAGTCATAAAACTCTGAGTCTCGTATCCATAGTACATGAGATGAAGTTGATGGAAAGAGACCCACTGAAAGGAGAGCATTAAGGCAACTCTCATCAGTCAGCATGAGGAACAAAGAAGGAGCTTCATGATTTGGTGGAGATCGAACGAAGAACATGTTCACGAACCAACGACCCTGTGCGTCTTTTGCATGTGCCAAATGCAAGTGGGACACGAAAAAGATCCTCTAAATAGAAGCCAGTGATGAAAACTGCTGACAAATGTGAGGAAACCACCAATAAGGCTAATGTCATATAGGACACGGCATGAATCCCAAAGTGTGAATAAATGTCTTGTTGTCGAACACAAGGGAAACCACTGAGTCAACAACCCATGATGAAATGTCTAGGACACGGCGAATCCCAAAGTGTGAATAATGTCTTGTCGCCGAACACAAGGGAAACCAATCGAAATCAACAACCCATGATGAAATGTTGATTGTTAGGTTCAAGGTGACCTACCAATGATGAAATATGGGTGGGAAGGGAGTACCAGGCTGTATATTAGCAGTAGTCGGGTCGCCTTTGAACATAGCACAAATTTATTAAGCCCTTGTGTCATCATAATTTTGGTTTAGCATGGCCTTAGAAGTCGACCGTGATGGTTGCCATAATTTTGTTACAAGGAAAACTCTCATTGCCAAGTAAACCACAAAAGCAAAGGTATGATCACAAAGAATCAACTCCACCCATCATGTGCTATATAAAATAATGTGCAAGATGAGGGAATAAGCCTACCTCGATGAAATCGTTTGATGTTGTTCCACCGCTGAGCAATCGTGACCCAAAGCTTTACACCCGCAAGAATTTCTCAACAAACAAGGCTGCATGCAAGTATATAGTGACAAGATATAAAATGAGGTAGTGCATTCGATAACACAATCCATTAATAAACATTACAAACATGCCCATGGATAATAATCATATATTTGCAAGATAAAATATGACGGGAAAGGAGTATTTCTACTAATAATTGATCAAGAGATGTATCAAAATTAGAGACTTCCGTGTCGGCACGGTTTGAAACTAACAAACCAAGTTCCTTCCAACCGGTCTCCACCACTTCAATCCCCACCAAAAGCAAGCGATAGAAAAGAGGTAATGAGATCCTCTTGATAATAAGGGAAGAGCTTTGGGGCCGAACAATTTGTTCACACTTGAGGGACAAAGGGATGCATAGTTAATATGAAGTACTTTCCGAGTAACTTTTCTCTTAAAGTTGAATGCTTTCTCTCCCTTTTCCATAGCTCAAAATTGCGCTCTTATAGCCTCCAAAATGCGTAACCGGGTTGGGTTGAGTTGGAATGTTTCAATTATATGGAAGGCCAAAGATCGATCATTTGTCGCGGATACGGGAAACTTGACCTCATTTTGTTTCTGGCACAAATCCTAATATACACAAGCTGCAGTGGAAGAAATAGATCATCAAGTCAAGTAGGTATTGGTCCGATGAAATGGAAGAAATAGCTTAGGAATGTTGTGTCTACAAAGTGATTTCTTAAAGTATTCAATACAATCCACCAATGGTGCAAGTCTACATCATGTGAATAAATGGAGTTGAGGTCAACATGATGAGACATCGCTTTGATTAATTTGGCCATTGAGGTATACCCATTAACAAATGTGAGATAGCCTACCATTGATAAAAGTAGGTATCAAGGGATCAAGTACATCTCTACAAATGTGAATAAAGGAGTTGGTGTCGAACATTTTAGAGATCCATTGATCACGAGACATTGATGTATTCCTAACGACAACATGAGAGAGCCCGCCACTAATGAATGCAAACCTAAAGGTACTAAAAAAACTCTAAGTCTCTTATCCAGAGTACATGAGCTGAAGTCGATTGAAAGAGGCCCATTAAAAGGAGATCATTAACGCATTCTCATCAGTCAGCACTAGGAATAAAGAAGGAGATTCATAATTTGGTGGAGATCGGACTAAGAACATGTTCATGAACCAATCGACCTGAGTCTTTCAAGGTGCCAAATGCAAGTAGGACACAAAAAAGACCTTCTGAATAGCAACCTGATGAAACCATAAAGGAGAGGAAACCACCAATAAGGATAATGGCATCCAAGACACCTACATCTAACCGAAAAGTGTGAATAGATGTATTGTCTTCAAACACAAGGGAAAACCACCCATTTAACAACCCATGATGAAATGTCGATTGTTGGGTTCAAGGTGACCTACCAATGATGAAAGACAGGTGGGAAGGGAATACCATATTGTAATAATTGGCGCCACTGCGGTCTCCTTTGAACAGAGCACAAATTTATTGCGTCATCATAATTTATGGTTTAGCATGGCCTTAGGAAGCCGATCTCATATGGTTACACTCTGTTATGAGGGAAAAAATCTATATGGCCAAGGGTAAAACCACAAAAGACAAGTATGAATGCATAAATTAACTCAATTCCATCGTATGTTATATAAAATAATGTGCAATAATGAGGAAGAATCCTACCTTGATCCAATTGTTTGAAGTCGTTCCCAATCGCTGAGCAATCAAGGACTCCAAAGCTTTACCCCGCAAGAAGTTTCAAAAAATACAAAGTATATAGTGAAACTATATAAAATGGGTTAGTGCATCACATAACACAATCCATTAATAAACATTATAAACATGCCGATGCATAATAATCATATATTTGCAAGATATCGATAGGACGAGAAAGGGGTAATTCTATTAATAATTGATCAACATAATTATCAACATTATAGACTTCCGTGGCTCAGCACGATTCAAAACCAAGAAACCAAGTTCCTTCCGACCAGGGTCTCCACCACTTCAATCCTCCACCAAAAGGAAGGCTCATAGCAAAGAGATAATGGGATCCTTTTGACAATAAGGGAAGAGCTTGGGGGTTGAACACTGTGGTTCGTAATTTGAGGGACAAAGGGATGCATACCAATATGAAGTAATTTCTCCGTAGCAACTTTTCTTAAAGTTGAATGCTTTCTCTCCCTTTTTCCATAGCACAAATTGTGCTCTTATAGCCTCCTGTAACGTAACTCAAGGGTCGAGTCGGAACGTTTCCAAGATATGGAAGGCCAAAGATCGTAGATCATTTGTCGTCACATGGAAACCCGACCTCATTTTGAATTGTTTGGCACAAATCCTGATATACACGAACTGTAGTGGAGAAGCGCGTATATGCATCTTGCAAAGAAGCTAGGAAGCGTATAAGCGTGGGAAAATATATTTTTGGCTCTCGATTTATCAAAAAAGGGGTTGGTAAGTCTACATAAGGAAATGGAAGGCCCTCTCAGGCAAGATAGCATTGGTGAGGCAAATCTTTCTATAAAATATGCCCCTAATGCGACATCAGAGGAGTACCTACGATGGATGGAATAGATTATAAATAACTTAGAAGTGGAGTGGTAGAGAACTGCCATAGATGAACTCAATTGCTCATTACATTATGTAATGACTTTGCATACATGGCTTCCAAAAATACAATGCAATCCATGTGGAAATATACCAACAAGTGTTAATGGCCATGAGTAGGAAAATATAAGTGCCATACGCCAATAGTTGTCATAGTCAATAACAAGGCCCAATAAACCACAATTTTAAAATCAATTTGAAGATATTTGTATACCATGGAGTACAATATGATCTCCCATGAACGCTGAAGTCAAATAGGTATTGGTCCCATGAAATGGAATCAACATCTCAGGAAAGTTGTGCTACAAAGTGATTTCTTCAAGTCTTCAATACAATCCTCCAATGGTGCAAGTCTACATCAAGTGAATAAATTTGTTGAGGTCAAACACAATGAGACATTGTTTGATTACCGCTATTGAGGTATATCAAGTTAACAAACGCTAGATAGCCTACCAATGATGAAAGTAGGTATCAAGGCATCGAAAGTACATCTCCCTACAAATGTGAATAAAGGAGTTGGTGGTGGAACGCTTGAGAGATCCATTGATTGAGACATTGATGTATTGCCTTTTGTCAATGGCAAAAGAGCCTGACACTAATGACTACAAAACCCTAAGGTACTCATAAAGATCTAAGTCTCATATCCAAAGTACATGATCTCAAGTCAATGGAAAGAGACCCGTGAAAGGAGAGGATTAAGGCATCTCTCATTAGTCAGCACGAGGAACAAAAAGAAGGAGCTTCATTATTTGGTGGAGATCGGACTAACAACATGTTCATGAACCAACGACCAAGTGTGTCTCTTACATGCACCAGATGCAATTAGTACACAAAAAAAACCCTCTGAATAACAACCAATGATGAAATTGTTGACAAAGGCGAGGAAACCACCAAGGTTAATGGTATCCAAGACACTACATGAATCCCAAAGTGTGAATAATAGATGTCTTGTCACGAATTAAATAAGGGAAACCACCTATTCAACAACCCATGATGAAATGTAGATTCTTGGGTTCATGGTAACCTACCAATGATGAAATATGCGGGCGGAAGGGAGTACTATATTGTAATTGGAAACAATCATGTCGCCTTTAAACAGAGTAATAAAGTAATTCAGATCATCATAGTTTTGGCTTAGCATGGCCATAGAAGATGATCTCATATGGTCTCCAATTTTGTTACAATGGAAAAACTCTCTATGGCCAAGGGTAAACTACACACCGCATTGTGTATGACTACGTAAATCAACTCAATTCCAACATGTGCTATATAAACTAATGTGCAATACAAAGAAGAATCCTACCTCGATCGAATCGTTAGATGTCATTCCACCGTTGAGCACTCAGACCCAAAGCTTTAGTCCTGCAAGAAGTTCTCAACAAGTAAGCGATGCAAGTATATAGTGACAGAATATGTACCGAGTTAGCGACGATTGGCTAAAATAAATTAATAAACATTACAAACATGCCCATGGATAATAATCATATATTTTCAAGCCATCGATAGGACGAAAAGGAGTATTTCTATTAATAATTGTTCAACAAAAGTATCAACATTACGCACGCCTATGTCGGGCACGGGTTTGAAACTAAGAAACCAAGTTCCTTCCAACTAGGGCTCCACCACTAACTCTTGACCAAAGGCAAGCTCATAGAAAAGAGAGAATGAGATCCTCTTGACAACAAGGAAGAGCTTGGGGATGAACACTGTGGTTAAGACTTGAGGGAAAAGGAATGCATACTCAATATAAAGTAATTTCTCCGCAGGGCCATTTGCTCTAAAAGTTGAATGCTTCTCCCTTTTTCCATAGCTCAAAATTGTTCTCTGCAACCTCCGCATCGCAACCTGGAAGGCCAAGCTCTAACATTTCTAGTATATGGAAGTCCAAATATCAGAGATCATTTGTCGTGACATGGAAACCCGACCATTTGTGTTTTTGGTACAAATATCAATATACGCAGGCTGTAGTGGAGAAACACACATATAAGCTTGTTGTATAACTGATATGGCACATATATGTGGAAAAAAATATATAATTTTGGCCTGGATTTATCAAAATGGGGTTGATAAGTCCAAGATAGGAAATGGAAAATATCCTCTATGCAAGATAGCAGGAGGAAAAATCTTGCTATAATCGGCTCCCCTAATGTGTAGATCGAGAGTACCCGAGATGAATGAAATACATTATAAATAACCACAGAGTGGAGGCAGAGAACCAAATTTAGAGAACATTATGTACTGACTTTTCATACATGGTTTCCAAAAATACAATGCATATCCATGAAAATATGCCAACAAGCTCACATGGCCATGAGAAAATAAAGTACTAAGCATGCCAATAGTTGTCATAGTCAAGAACAAAGCCTAGTAAAACCAAATTCCTAAAATCAATCTAAAGATATCTATATACCATGGAGTACAATATGATCTCCCCATGATCGCTTGAAGTCAGCCTTATAGGTATCGGTCCAATGAAATGGAAGCAACAACCTCGTGAGTTGCTTCTACAAAGTGATGTCTTCAAGTCTCAATACAATCCACCAATGGTGCAAGTCTACATCATGTGAATAAAATGAGTTGAGGCCAAACACGATGAGACATCATTTGATTATTAGTCATTGAGGTATACCATTAAAAACGCGAGATAGCTCAATACCAATGATAAAATTAGGTATCAAGGCACGAAGTACATCTCTACAAATGTGAATAAAGGGTCTGGTGTCGAACATTTGAGAGATCCATTGATCGTGAGACATTGATGTATTCCAAAATATCAATGGAAGAGAACCTGCCACTGATGACCAAAAGCCTCTAGGTACTCATAGTAATCTAAGTCTGGTTTCCAGAATAGATGAGATAAAATATATGGAAGCAGACCCGCTTAAAGGAGAGCATTAAAGAATCTCTCATCATTCAACACGAGGAACAAAGAAGGAGCTTCAAGGATTTGGTGGAGATCGAAGGAAGAACATGTTCACGAACCAACGCACCTGCATGCCTTTTATGCGGTGCCAAATGCAAGTGGGACATGAAAAAGATCCTCTAAACCAGCAAAATGCTGATGAAATCAACACAAATATGAGGAAACCACCAGTAAGGCTAATGTCATATAGGACACGGCATGAATCCTAAAGTGTGAATAAAGGTCTTGACATCGAACACAAGGGAAACCAACCAGTCAACAACCCATGATGAAATGTCGCTTGCTGGGTTCAAGGTGACCCACCAAAGATGAAAGACGAGTGGAAGGGAGTACTATATTGTAATTAGAAGTAGTCGGTCGCCTTTGAACAAAGCACAAATTTATTGAGTCTTTTTGTCATCATAATTTTGGGTTTAGCATGGCCCAGGGAAGCCGACCCTGCATGGTTACCAATTTTTTACAAGGAAAACTCTCTATGGCCAAGGGTAAACCACAAAAAAAACAAAAGGACTACGTAAATCAACTCAATTCCATCATGTTCTATATAAAATAATGTGCACTATGAGGAAGAATCCCACCGACCAATCGCTTGATGTCGCTCCACCGCTGGAGCACCGCGGACTCCAAAGCTTCTACTCCCGCAAGAATTCCCTCTCAACAAACAAGCCGGCGTAAAGTATATAGAGACAAAGTATATAAAATGAGTTAGTGCATCAGATAACACAATCCATTAATAAACATTACAAACATGCCCATGGATAATAATCATATATTTGCAAGATATCATGGATGGGAAAGGAGTATTTACCAATAATTGATCAACGATGTATCAAAATTACAGACCAGATCGGCACGGTTCAACCAAGTTCTCCAACCTGGTCTCCACCACTTCAACCTCCACCCAAGGCAAGCTCATAGAAAAGAGATAATGGGATCCTCTTTGACAATAAGGGAAGAGCTTGGGAAGAACATTGTAGTTCACACTTGAGGGACAAAGGGATGCATAGTTAATATGAAGTAATTTCTCCAAAGTAAATTTTCAAAGTTGAATGCTTTCTCCCTTTTCCAGCTCAAAATTGTGTTTCTATAGCCTCCAAAATGAAACCAAGGGTTGATTCGTAACGCTTCATTATATGGAAGGCCAAAGATCAGAGATCATTTGTCGCGACATGGAAACCTAACCTCGCTTTGTATTTTCTAGCGCAAATCTTGATATACGCAAGTTGTAGTGGAAGAAATAGATCAACGGGTCAAATAGGTATTGGTCCGATGAAATGGAAGAAATAGATCAGGAAATCTATGTCTACAAAGTGATGTCTTTAAAGTATTCAATAACTCAATTAATGGTGAAAGTCTACATCATGTGGAATAAATGATTTGAGGTCAACATGATGAGACATCCTGATTACCGGGTCATTGAGGTATACCATTAACAAAATGTGAGAAATCCTACCAATGATAAAAGTAGGACAAGGGATCAAGTAACGCCTTCACAAATGTGAATAAAGGAGTTGGTGCTCTAACATTTTAGAGATCCATTGATCATGACATTGATGTATTCCCATCTTCAATGGCAAGAGAGACTGCCACTATCGACCTGAAACTCTAAGGTACTCATAAAACTCTAAGTCTCGTATCCGGAGTACATGAGATGAAATCGATTGAAAGAGGCCCATTAAAAGGAGAGCATTAACGCATCTCTTATCAGTCAGCACTAGGAACAAAGAAGGAGGTTCAAGGATTTGGTGGATATCATATGAAGAACATGTTCACTAACCAATGACCTTGCGGAGTCTTTCAAGATGTGCCAAATGCAAAGTGCGACAAAAAAGATCCTCCTCAATAGAAGCCAAAGGATGAAAAATGCATAAAGCTGAGAGGAAACTTCACCAATAAGGATAATGGCATCCAAGACACCGAGATCAATCCCAAAGTGTGAATAGATGTATTGTCTTCAAATACAAGGGAAACAACCCAATTAACAACCCATGATGAAATGTCGATTATTGTCTAAAGGTGACCTACCAATGATGAAATATGGGTGGGAAGGGAGTACTATGTTATATTTGGCAGCAGTCGTGTCATGTTTGAGCGGAGCACAAAGTTATTTTGTCCTTGCATCATCATAATTTTTTTGGGTTTAGCATGGCCTTAGGGAAGCTGATCCCCGTATGGTTTCCATTTCTGTTATGAGGGAAAACTCTCTATGGCCAAGGGTAAACCACAAAAGATGTGTGTATGAATGAAGAAATCAACTCAATTCCAACATGTGCTATATAAACTAATGTGCACACGAGGAAGAATCCTACCTTGATCCAATCGTTTGATGTCGCTCCACCGTTGAGCACTTTGACCCAAATATTTACCTCAAGAAGTTCTCAACAAATAAACGATGCAAGTATAGTGACAAGATATAAAATGAGTTAGAACATCAGATAACACAATCCATTAATAAACATTACAAGCATGTCGATGCATAATAATCATATATTTGCAAGATATCGATAGGACGAGAAAGGAGTATTTCATTAATAATTGATCAACATAATTATCAACATTATAGACTTCCTCTGTCGGCACGACCAAAAACCAAGAAACCAAGTTCGACCGGTTCCACCACTTCAATCCTCCACCAAAGGAAGGCCCATACCAAAGAGATAATGAGATCCTCTTGACAAGAAGGGAAGAGCTTGGGAGTTGAACACCGTGTTCACTTGAGGGACAAAGGATGCATACTCAATATGAAGTAATTCTCCAAAGTAACTTTTCTTAAAGTTGAATGCTTTCTCTCCATTTTTCCATAGCTCAAAAATTTTCTCTTATAGCCTCCATAATTGGAAGGGTCGAACCTAACGCTTCTATTATATGGAAGGCCAAAGATCGGAAATCTTCTGTCGTCATTGTGGAAACCCGAATTCTGCCTTTGTAATATTGTTTGGCAATAAATCCCATATACACGAAATGTGAAAGTAGAAGGCAAGTGTATATGCATCTTTCAAAGCATTTAGGAAGCATATATGTGGAAAAAATATATAATTTTAGCTCTAGATCTATCAAAAAAGGGGGTTGATAAGTCTGTATAGGGAAATGGAAAAGGCCCTCCGGTAATATAGCATTGGTGAGGCAAATCTTGCTATAACATATGCCCCTAATGTGACATCAAAGGAGCACGTGACGATGGCCTAAATACATTATAACACCCATAAGTGGAGTGGTAGGAGAACTAACCTTATCAAACTCAATTGCTCATTACATTAAGTACTGACTTTGCATACATGGCTGCCAAGAATACAATGCGATCCATGTGGAAAATATACCAACAAGTGTTAATGGCCATGAGTAGGAAAATATAAGTGCAGCTTACATGCCAATAGTTTTCATAGTCACGTACCGCGCCCAATGAAACCATTTTTAAAATCAATTTGAAGATATTTGTATACCATGGAGCACAATATGATCTCCCATGATCAAGAAGTCAAATAGGTACCGGGTCCAATGAAATGGAATCAACATCTCAGGAAATTTGTGCTACAAAGTGATGTCTCCAAGTCTTCAATACAATCTACCACTTGTGAATAAAATGAGTTGAGTTCAAACACGATGATACATTGTTTGATTACCGGGTTAGCTGAGGTATTACCGCTAACAAATGCCAGATAGCCTACCAATGATGGAAAGTAGGTGTATCAAGGTAACGAAAGTACATTCTACAAATGTGAATAAAGGAGCCGGTGTGGAACGCTTGAGAGAGATCCATTGATCGAGACATTGATGTATTCCTCTATCAATGGCTAAAGAGCCCATTACCACTAATGAATTTAAGCCTCAAGGTACTCATAAATATCTAAATCTCATATCCAAAGTACATGATCTAAAGTCAATGGAAAGAGACTGAAAGTGAAAGGAGAGCATTAAGGCATCTCTCATTAGTCAAAGACGAGGAACAAAGAAGGAGCTTCATTATTTGGTGGAGATCTGACAAAGAACATGTTCACGAACTGGCACTCGCGGTGTCTTCGCCTCGTACAAAATGCAAGTGGGACACTAAAAAAGACCCTAAAGCAAATGCTGATGAAAACCGTTGACAAAGGTGAGGAAACCACCAATAAGGCTAAATGGCATCCAAGACACTACACTTAATCCCAAAGCAGGAATAGATGTCTTGTCGTCGAAAAAAAGGGAAACCACCCAGTCAAAAAACAATGATGAACAACACCCTGTTCATGGTGACCTTACCAATGATGAAATATGTATGTGAAGGAGTACTATATTGTATTCATAAACAAATATGTCACCTTGAACAGAGCACAAAGTTATTGCATCATCATTGTTTTGGGTTTAGCATGGCCCTAGGGAAAAGCTCTTTATGGCCAAGGGTAATCCACAAATGCATGTGTATGACCTTGTAAATAAACTTAATTCCAACATCGCATATATAAACTAATGTGCAATACAAAGAAGAATCCTACCTTGATCGAATCGTTAGATGTCATTCCACCGTTGAGCAATCGCGGACCTTAAAGCTTCACTCCCCGCAAGAAGCTCCAACAAGTGTTTATGCAGGTATATAGTGACAGTGTATAAAATGAGTTAGCGCATCAGATTACAAAATAAATTAATAAACATTGCCAAACATACATGATAATAATCATATATTTGAAAGCTATCGATAGGACGACAAAGGAGTATTTCTATTAATAATTGATCGTAGATCAACATTACGACGCCTATGTCGGCACTACCAAACAAGAAACCAATTTTCTTCCAACTGGTCTCCACCACTTCAATACTCAACCAAAGGCAAGCTCATAGAAAGAGATAATGGATCCTCTTGACAATAAGGGAAGAGCTTAGAGGTTGAACACTGTTCTAATTTGAGGGACAAAGGGATGCATACTCAATATGAAGTAATTCTCCAAAGTAATCCTTTTGCTCTTAAAGTTGAATGCTCTCCCTTTTTCCATAGCTCAAAATTGTTCTCTTAAAGCCTCCATAATGCAACTGAAGGTCCGATTCATAATTTTTCTAGTATATGGAAGTCCAAATATCAAAGATCATTTGTTGTGACATGGAAACCTCAATTTCATTTGTGTTTTTTGGTACAAATCTCAATATATGTGACTTGTAGTGGAGAAGAAGTGTATAATGATCTTGCAGCGCTTAGGAAGCGTGATATGTGAAAAATATATACTCTTTGGCTCGATTTATCAAAATGTGGTTGATAAGTCCAAGATAGGGAAATGGAAAAAGGCCCTTATGAAAGATAGCAATGGTGAGGAAAATCTTGTTATAATCGATGCCCCCTAATGTGTGAGATCGTAGGAGTACCCGAGATGGTCAAATACATTATAAATAACCCGTAAGTGGAGTGGTAGAGAACCACCGATGAACTAATTGCTCATTACATTATGTAATAACTTTGCATACATGGCCGCTTAAAAAATACAATGCATATCCATGTGGGAAAATATGCCAACAAGTGTTCATGGCCATGAGGAAATTATAAGTACTACATGCCAATAGTTGTCATAGTCATGAACAAGGCCTAGTGAAACCCAATCTTTAAAATCAATCTTAAAGATATCTATATACCATGAGTAATATGATCTCCATGACAATCGTCAAATAGGTAATCGGTCCAATGAAATGGCTAAATAAACAGAAAGTTGTTTCTACAAAGTACGTCTTCACCGCCTCAATGGCTAATCCGCCAATGGTGCAATTCTACATCATGAGAATAAATGAGTTGAGGTTGAACACTGCATGAGACATCATCATTTGATTAACAACACAGGTATACCCATTACCAAATGAGATAGCCTACCAATGACAAAAGTAGGTATCAAGGTAACGAAAGGCCATCTCTACAAATGTGAATAAAGGAGTTGGAGTCGAACATTTGAGAGATCCATGATCAAGAGACATTGATGTATTCCCATTTGTCAATGGCGCGAAATCCTGCCACTAATGACTGAAACCTCAAGGTAGTCATAAAACTCTGAGTCTCGTATCCATAGTACATGAGATGAAGTTGATGGAAAGAGACCCAATAAAAGAGAGAATTAAGGGTAATCTCTCATTATTCAGCATGAGGTACAAAGAACGAGCTTCATGATTTGGTGAGATCGAACGTAAGAACATGTTCACTTAACCAACGACTTCATAAGGCCTTTGCATGTGCCAAATGCAAGAGGACACACGAAAAAGATCCTCTAAATAGAAGCTGATGAAAACTGCCGACAAATGTGAGGAAACCACCAATGGGGATAAATGGAATCCAAGGTAGTGCATGAATCCCAAAGTGTGAATAAATATCTTGATGTCGGCCACAAGGGAAACTTTAATCGAGTCAACAACCCATGATGAAATGTCGATTGTTAGGTTCAAGGTGACCCACCAATGATAAAAGATGTGGTGGGAAAGGAGTACTATATTGTAATTAGAAGTAGTCGTGTCGCCTTTGAATGTAGCACAAATTTATTTTGACATCATAATTTTGGCTTAGTATGGCCTTAGGAAGCCGAACTCATATGGCTGCCAATTTGTTACAAGGGAAAACTCTATGGCTAAGGGTAAACCACAAAGATGCATGATCGTAAATCAACTCAATTCGATCATGTGCTATATAAAATAATGTGCAATAGGAGGAAGAAGCCTACCTCGATCGAATCGTTTGATGTCGTTCCACCGTTGAGCACTGTGACCCAAAGCTTTACTCCTGCAAGAATTTCTCAATAAACAAGCGATGCAAGTATATATCGACAGTATATAAAATGAGTTAGCGCATCAGATAACATAATCCATTAATAAACATTACAAACATGCCCATGGATAATAATCATATATATTCAAGATATTGATAGGATGGGAAAGGAGTATTTCTACTAATAATTGATCAACAGATGTATCAAAATTACAGACTTCCATGTCGGCATGGTCCGAAACCAAGTTCGTTCCAACTGGATCTCCACCACTTCAATCCTCCACCTAGGTCAAGATCATAGCAAAGAGATAAGGGGATCCTCTTGACAATAAGGGAAGAGCTTGGGGGCTGAACACTGTGTTCACACTTGAGGGACAAAGGGATGCATAGTTAACATGAAGTAATTTCTCATGAGTAACTTTTCTCTTAAAGTTGAATGCTTTCTTTCCCTTTTTCCATAACTCAAAATTGTGCTCTTATAGCCTCCAAAATGCAACTGAAGGGCTAAGTCAGAATGTTTCCATATACGAAAGGCCAAAGATTAGAGATCATTTGTCGTGACATGGAAAACTAACCTCATTTTGTATTTTCTGGCACAAATCCTGATATACGCGAGCTGTAGTGGAGCTGCAAGCATATACGCATCTTGCAAAACAATTAGGAAGCGGATATTGGGAAAAATATATAATTTTGGCTCTAGATTTATCAATAACGGGGTTGATAAATCTGCATAGGGAAATGGAAAAAGGCCCTTTGTGCAAGATAGCTTTGGTGAGGAAAATCTTGCTATAACATATCCTTGGTTACCTTAGATAAGAATAACTTTCTCACATAAAATATATTCAATAGAATGTGTGTGTGAATGTACTTATGAGTGACTTCTTGAGGTATATATATATATTTTCTAAGTAACCTATTTCCTTAACTTTAGGGCTTCTTGAAATTTCTTGTTACAGCCACTTTACCCTTTCATTAATGAATTGCAACCAATTATGGGCTTCTTAACCCATATTTTAACCAACTAGGGGCTTCTTAACCTATCTTTGGGGATTCCAACTTCATGACCTCATAACTCAACAATGAAGAACCATGTACCGTACCACCTATCATCGGAAACAACATGAAGATGACTATCTATCCATGAGTGAGTTACCTACATTTACACCATCCTTCATGACCTTTTCCTTGATCGACTTCAGATTCCATAACCACACCTTCTGGGCTTCATGTTGACTACATCAATTGCACCCATCACATATGTTGACATCAACCACTCATCAATGAAAAATAACTCACCATCAATCTCAACCACATCTCTAGGGCTTCTGGACTTCTTCGAGGGTTGACATTAAAGAAAAACAATGGTCCAAACCAACTGTCCAACAACATTTTTTTTTGGTGGTCTAGGCAGGTGTTTGATTATGTTCACTTTGGCTTCATTAACTTCAATACCTTTGGAGGATGTATGGTGACCTAGGAAAATACCTTCACTCATGAGCATGTTGCATTTTTCATTACTTGGCCATAAGTTCATTTCCTCACACCTTTTTAACACATTTTAAATATTGGTCAAGGGCTCTTGGAATGAGTTTCCATAAAGTGTGAAATCATCCATGTAGATCTCTATAGTGTCATGGACTATATTTGAGAATATGTTGAGTACAACTCTTTAGAAAGTTGTAGGAGAATTGAAAAGACAAAAGGGAAGGACCGTGTATCCAACTGCGACCCAAGGGAATGTAAAGGTATTTTTATCTTGATCCTTAGGTATGATCTATATTTGGATGTACCCACTAAACCCATCCAAGAATAAAAAGTATTTTTTACCTACTAGGACATGCAATACTTGATCAATGAATGGTAGGGTTAAGTGATATTTCCTTCTGCATTTGTTTAGATCTATGTAATATTCACACATTCTCCAATTTACATTCTTCTTAAGCATTGTAACTAGGGGTGAAACTGATTCACTATCAAATATTGGGTAAATGAATCTTTCATCTAAAAGTTTTTGTAATTCTCCTTTAACTATTTCTTTTAAGGTAGGGTTCATTATTCCTTGAGGTTTCCTAATAGGTGAAAATTCATCCTTGATGTAAATATTGTGTGTACATATGTCAGGATGAGTTCCTCTCATGTATTTGTAATCTGATTAAAATGTTGTTATGTTTTTCTAAGGTAATAGTCAAATTAGAGCTGATTTTCAGAGTGTTAGTGGGGCAGGCCTCCACTGTTTTGACTATTATTTGGTAAATCTTAATAGTGAGTAAATCCTTCAAAAAAAATAAAATTTAATAAGTAGAAATTTCATATTTCCCTTGCTATCCTTGGTCATTAAAATGTTTATTATTTACAAATTTAGGGTACATTTTTTTCATGTAGTTTGAAATAAAAATGTCATCATTTGTATTTTTCATGGCCAAGGCTATTTCAATGGTAAGGACAGGGTGTATTATTCTCTCAAATATGTCGTCCTCCTCTTCTTGTCCTACCCACATGGTAATTATGTTTCAATAAGAGGATTGGCATGGAGGTAGAGGACAAGTTTATTTTTGGATTGACCATTACAGATGGTCATATTTCATGCCCTGTAGTTGATAAATTTATCTATTGTAGTTAGACAAGGTCTTCCTAAGATTAGTGGATACCCACTCAACTTCAATTTTTTATATAGTACAATGAAATTTGTTGGATAATCCTTTGAATCATTAGACATCATTACATCCTAAAAAATACTTTAGGATTTATAGTTGATCTATCTACTAATTGGGATATGGTAGGGCATGTCTCAGTAGTTATTAAATTTCAATATTAAGCTTATTGTCATTTTTCATAACATTGAATGGATAACCCTAGGTATATCAAGGTATTATAAATGAGGTTTTTGTTGATATACACATATACTATAGGGATTTTGGGATAAAAGTATTTAAAGAAAAATACTTTTCCTAGAATAAGATCTACTAGTTGACTTATCACATTCAATGTAGGAGAATCCTTCTTATTTCTTCCAATCTTTTTAATGAATTCATATTTAATGGATTTTTTGTATATAGGGACATTATTAATATCTTGGAGGATAGGCACGCATGCTTTTGATTCCTCCTAGGAGGTCATTTTCTGAGGCGACGTTATCCTTCTTAGAGTCTATCCTTTGAAGATAAGGTGGGATTGGTACAAGGATAGGTTGTTCTTAGGGAGGAGATTCATGTTTCTTAGGGATTTTGTCTTCTATTGGTTATATATAGAGAGGAGGGGTTTTTAGTTCCTTCCTTGATCTTATATTGATATCTTGAAGATCCATAGAGTGGGTTTGGTAAGTCATCTCATTATTGTACACTTGTTGGACCTGCCTATTGCTTGGATTGGGAGTTGGTTAGGTAGGAAAATAGGGTTGTTTTGGAACTTGTTGATTATTACTTCTTAAATCATTTATCTTGTCGAAGAAGATCTTGTTATTTTTGGTTTCGATGTCTCCAACCCTGTGGAGGGTTAGTTCACTACTGGTTTTGTATTTGAGGTTGAGATGGGAATT